>WOGL01001632.1:0-11022 GCA_015342145.1 Leptinotarsa rubiginosa | reverse complement strand
AACCTTAGGGATTACGTATCCTATCTTCGGCGGCAGGGCTATATAACTCCTTCCCAGCCTGCTAACGAAATGGTGGAAGTGACAGTTCTACCACCCGTTGGCGTCTGTTGGAGAGAAGACTCACATTTTCTCTCCTATTAATACTCAGTGAGTAGTAAAATTACAAATAAACGATTGAATACCTTCTATTTTTGCAAGCTTGTTTAGACCGTCCTGAACCACCAAACTTCAACATATCCTTGCAATGATTGCACTCCCCGCAATCCGGTGACTGGCACGATTCGCATACTCCACAGCGTTTTTTTTTTGGTCCTTTATTATCATTTTTCGCATCAAGTTGATCTGGAAAGAAATGTTCAAATACTCCTTGCACGAGTTTGGTTGTCACTGCTTTTGTCCACACGGGGCCTTTTTTAACTTTTAAACCCTGAAATAGATGCATAAAAATAATTTTTTTCATAAAGATTTTCATGTCATTTACCTTGGTTTCAGTTTTCCTCATTTTTTTACGTTTCTGAAATGATACTCCGGCCATCTTCACAAGGTCCCTCATGCAACGTAGAGAAATTAATGGTTTTTCATCTTCTGGAGATTCACCGTCATAGCTCACAATCTAAAATGAAAAAAGAAATGATTTTTTTCCATATGACAGGTAGAGAATATAGCATCTCACCTGATCACAAATAAACTGGGCGTTCTGCAGAAGAGCATCTTCAACGTTTTTATACTGGCCTGAACTCTCAATTTGTTGTATTAAATCTTCATAGCTGGGATTCTCCCATCCTTTATCAAGTAGAAATTCTATTACGATCTTAGACATCTGAATTTTTTCTTTGATTTTCTTAAAAAGCGGCTCATATTCTGGAGAGGGATCCATGAGATAATAGTTGGCATACTCTGTAGTGAATCCCATGGGTAACTTTTCTCCTCCATCATAACCAGCTGTCCACCTTAAATATATTCTTTACAGCTTCCTAATTCTCGAGGAAATGTATTGAGCTTACCACTCATTAATTGGTCCGAAATCATGTCCAGGTATACCATCGTCAGGGCTTGGATTTTCATCATAAATAGGTTTAACATATCCGGAAAAGTGAAGAGGGATGTTTTTCTCAATGAGTCCAGAATCAAAGGAACACAAATGACCTTTATCATCATATACACTGAAGCATGTTATCTAAAAAAGAGTAAATTTAATAAAATTTTGTTTTTTACTTTTTACACAAAGAGTTCAACAACTTTTCAACAAAACAGACGGCGAACTGGTGAATTAAAGAAATTGTGATTGTATCAGAAGCGACAACAAAAACTCAAAAGGATTCTGTTCACTTACTGTATCTACCAACAGATACTTTTTTTTTCAAGAGGTTGATTGAAGAATTGATAGAGATAACAACAAACTTCAATCAACATTTACCTTATGGGTAGGAATTTCATCAGCCTCAGCAATAGACTCCTCAGTTCCTGTAAACAACGAAAGCTTTTCATCTGTTAGTGCTATAAATTCTTCATTGGAATGATTTGGATGGCCACTGTATAAAAGCACAGTATCCAAAAACTGTTTACATTGCGTACACCTTTCAGATTTAACTTTGGACCGCACAATAGTTTCCCCTATTTCTTTAATATTTTCTGTGGGTTCAGTTTTGATTTTTTTGGCGACTTGCTCATCTTCATTATCCATCACTTCAGTACAAACCATTTTTAACTTAGTATACGATTATAAAACTGAAAGTAAAAAGTTAACCCAACGAAATATATAATAGATCGAATGAACTTCAAAAAGGCGGGAAAATGATGAAAGTACATCACGTTAAGACCTGTCAGAATATTTGTGATCTGTGTCACAGAAGAATCACTCTTCTGTGTATCTGTGATTTTTGTGATAATACAACGTTGCCACTTTATTATTATTTACCAAGGTACAAATTCAAAACAAGTCCTTTTTTCAATTCCAGAAATGACAAAGATGAAAAAAACTGTAATTTTCAACATCTCCTGAAGACGTCAATTTGGTTGATGAAATGCGCGCTGAGAGGAGTATTGTAGTTCTGGTGATTGGTAAAAGTGTTGTTTGGGACTTATGCTACGTCAAAGATTGTAGTTTCACCTTTCATGATGAAACAAATACGATGAAAAAACATTTTTCATTTCGTGACATCACCAACGATTGACACATTTTTATAAGGCTCATTTATTTTTTATATCGATGCATGAAAAATATGCACTGAGTGTAATTCGTTATGAATTATAGTTTTCTAGTAGAACGTATGAACTGATTCTCGTTTTACCAACGGAACATAAAATTTTCACTAGCCTGTCCCGGCACTGATTTTACCAATGGAAAAAGCTATGATATAGTACCTGAAATTCCTATGGGAGGAGTTATTTCTGAGTTTATTCTGATTTTTTGTTGGAGTTATATGGATTTGTTCCCAGAATAATTCTTTAGAATAAAACAAAATACATAGAATATCTCTGGTGTGATCACTTGGATCCTTTCAGCATATAAAATATTTCTCAAAAACTCTTGACCTAAAGCTCTCTTGATATAGAGATACTGAAGAGATCTAATGAATTCCTACATCCCATTCACAGAGATGCTGAATACAACTCAAGTGATAATACTTGACAATGTCAAGTTTACACTTCAATTTTCCATACTGCTCACATTTGGGAATAACTTGATATAAGGTGATTTTTTTTACATTGTAGATTGTAGTCCATAAAACTAAAGATCTGAACAAAATATGCGTGACAAATTTCGATTCCTACACCATCTATCAACATATGTATCGAGTTAGATGAAATTTATTTTTCGCGTTGAGTTTTTGACAAAACATAAGCGAAGCAGTAAAACACCAGCAGGTAATCTATGCAACTTGGATTGAACTAACAATTATTTCTGTCAATCTGCCACTTCAAAATAATGAACAGGATAATAATTGTTTGAATTGAAAGGGGTATATTTTCAAAAGAGAATAATTTTTAGGAAAAAAAGATTTTAGCTTCCTACTTCTTCATATTTATACGAAAAAATGTGAGAATCTTCCAAAGAAAGGAAGAACGCAATTAATTTCAAACTAAACTCTTTACAAAGATGTGTAGTTCATGCAAAGAAGTAACTTTCAGACACAAACTGGAAGAAAAAGCCCTCTCGAAACAACTGCCTTCATATAAAAATTGTATTACACAAAAGAAAAAATACTTTTGAAACAACTACTTTTTTATAAACACCTAATTATACCAAAACACGTTCTTCTATTCAGTTTGAACTTTAAACATCCGTTATGGAATTCAATCAGATATCATTTATGTACCAGATTGCTACACAATATTGTATATGAAAGAGTTAAAATTTCATTTACATGTCTGTTCGACTCCATAACGAATGTTTGGAGTACAAACTGAATAGGTAAATGTGTATTTATATAATTCAATGTTCATATAGAAGTAGGTAGTTGTTTCGAAAGTATTCTTTCTTTAAAGTAATTCAATGTTTATGTGAAAGTAGTAGTTTCGCGAGGACTTATTCTTTCAGTTTGTGTCTGAAAGTTACCACTTTGCATGATCTATACATCTTTCTATAAAGTTTATTTTGAATTTAATTGCTTTCTTCCTTTGAACGATTCCTACATTTTTTTGTATAAAGATGGAGAAGTAGAAAGCCGAAACCTTTCTTTCCTAAATAATAATTGTATTTTGTATTCCAGTGGCCTGTAGATTAGTTCATGCTATTTTCTGCTTCAGTAGTAATATTGTGATTTGTGCCAAAATTGAAATTTGACAGAACTCGCGTAGTCTCAGATCACAGAACCTCTAAGTTATAGTTCTGTGTCTCAGATTGTCTCAGTGAAGTATGAGACACTCAGAGAGATGAGACACGATGTCACTAGTCACTACCAGTTCTTTTACCAATGGAAAACAACAATACGCGCTTTCGTTTTGATCCTCAGAGTATTGTTCCTCTGAGTTTTGATCAGATGAGAAATTTGTGAATTTGACAGTTATAAAAATTTTTTTGTTCTATGTTATATGATTGTTGTCAATTATAGACACATTTTTACTATTTGAATTCACGTTATTTCTGTAGTGTTCCAGTAAATTACATGAATTATATTTTGGTTTAAAGAGAAATAAAAGTTGCAAACGTAAAAGTTGGATTTGGGAGCAGCATTTGATGATGCCCCTATTAGATCTTCCAAACAAAGTATTATATGAACAAATGGAGAGAAAAGGACAATGTTTTTCTGATAATAGTATATCTGTGGAGGATTTTGAATCAATTTGTAGGGTTTGTTTACTTCCCAATAATTTGTTACCATTCATTCCTTTGGAAGTAACAAATATATTCGAGAAACTAACGAACATTAAGGTATACCAATTTGCAACAATTAGAGTATCCATTCTAGCCTTCAATTTATTTATTTCTTAGATCGAAATGACTGAAGTGTTTCCTGGCAATATTTGTGAAGAATGCGTTAGACAACTGGAATATATAAATGAATTCATTGAAAAATGTAAAAATAATCATACTCTCCTCATGCTAAAACTAGAAAGTAAGTACCAACCTGATTCCGTTATAGAACCGTTCTCTTGTGACAGTCCAGATATAGTAGTTGAAGCAAAAAATGAATGTTGTGTAACACTGGAATCTAAACATCAAGTGAACGAATCCTTCGAATGTGCTAAATGTGAGGCAAGTTTTGCAGTGAAGTTGTCATTGGTGAATCATCTGAAAAAACACGCGGAAGAAGAAAAATATTTGTTGAATGGTATACGAAATGTTCACCCAAACTCGATAACAAGACAAAAACCTGCTTTAGAAAATGCCAAACGTTGCAAATCTATTAGCAAGAAAGGTAATCCGATAATTTTACTTCATTGTTGTCAATGGAAATTGAACTTGTGAATATGTTAAAGATACATAGAGTTAATGTGTGTGATATTTATCACAATAAATCATAAAATTTGTATTGAATGGTTTTATTTTTGCAGCAGCCAGGAGAACAGTTTTGAGACCAAAATTGGAGCAAGGGCAGATAGTGAAAACCATCAAATCGAAGTACTACTGCTCCCGGTGTGATAGAGTTTTGACTTCCAACTCGGCTCTCTCTAGTCATATGAAAACCCACACTGGTGAAAGGCCATATTCCTGTTCCTATTGTACAAAGTCATTTTCCTACATAAGCAGTCTCACGGTTCATACAAGATTACACACAGGTGAATTGAGAGTTGCTTGATCATTTTATTATTGTCCATTGAAAGAGACTTTTTTATGAAAAATAATAATAATAAACGCAACTTAAGATTCTTAGGTGAAGTATCCAAAGAAAATATAAACATTTTTCTTTAGGACAAATACAAAAGTGTATTCTTTCAAATTGAAAGAAGAAAATTTTTAGGAAGGTTCATTTTTGGGAAAGAATAGTTCTGGTTTTCTACTTCTTCATCTTTATACAAAAAAATATGGTAAACTTTCAAAGGAAGAAAGAGAGCAAATAATTTTAATATAAACTATTTACAAAGATGCACAGAAGTAACTTTCAGGCTCAAACTGGAAGAAAATGCCCTCTCGAAACAACTACTTTCAAGTTAACATTGAATTACATTAAAGAAAAAATACTTTTGAAAGAAACAACTACTTTTATATGAACATTGATATATACAAAAAACACTTTTTCCTATTCAGTTTGTATTCCAAACATTTTTGTGGAATTGAATCCGATATTCTCACAATATGAAAGATATAAAATTCAACTTACATGGTACACAGACATCCTCAATGGCGAACATCGATGTTTCGCAATCAGAAACTTGTCTTACTGCCTGTTCAGCACCAACTTGGATAACATTACAAGATTAAGCACTCAATTCGTTTATAAAATTCGACTTCATATCATGGATGATGTTTGGACTAGAATCCTACTGTGAATTCATCTGATTTAAAGATGAAATAGATCAAGAATCAAACGTTTCAAGTCAATTTTCATTTTATAACTTCTCGAAATTATTGTCATTGTCAGAATAGTCTTTTTTTATAAACACGTCACGAAAAATTATTTAAACATACTATGTGAAAAAAATTAACTAAAAGCAACAACAGATGAGTTAAATCTATTCGTGTTACTATGACAGTACATAATGACATTCATTAGCTTATTTACCTATATTCTGAGCTTGACATTTCTCAAAAATTATTAAACCAATTACAAGAAATTGTTCATTAATGAAAGTAGAACGTTATGGTCTTTAGAATTGGACCTACATGTCAATTTAGAAATAAAATCAAATTTATACCTTTGGGAAAGAAAGGTTTTGGCTTTCTACTTATCCATCTTTATATAAAAAATGTGGGAAATTCACAAAGGAAGTCCGGCCATAGGACTCGAACCACCATTCCATATAGCGCCCGATTGAATGAGTTGAATGATTCACTCACGACAAAACAATTGGCTATGGTACCCTCGGATAATGAATGTATTGTTGAAAATACTAATAAAGCAAATAAACAAATTCATACATATTATTCATATGAAATAACTTGATGTTAGATGACTGAGAGAATTTTTACGAGATTTAACAATGGCGGATTGCTTCTCCTTGAGCAAGTGAAACTAAATATTCTATCCTTTATAATTTCTATAAGTAAGACCAATTATTCTTTTGAAAATATTGTTTTAAATCATATTTGAAAATTTCAATAGTCTTTATGCATTTTGATATATTTTTCAACACCTTTATGAGGTGGTGGTAGTAGATGTTTTTTTTTAATTTTTATTTTCTAATTCTGCTTGCAAGTTCATTTAGTGTGTAAGATACAGTTTAATGTAATTTTCTAAATATGTTGTCTTATAGATTATTATACTCTAAACTCTTTTGTTGGATGAAAATTCATTTTCCTCTTTCTTGCAAAAGCAACAGCTTGAAGCTGTTTAACTTGCTCTTCTAGGAGAAACCCCCTATGTCTGCTCAATATGCAATAAAGGATACAGAAGTTCTACAAGTTTGAAAAAACACAAACAAGTTAAGCACTACGAGATTGATGATAACGTAGAAGGAAGTGGAGTGGCAAGTCAGGAAAAGGATGAAGCAAAAACTAGAGAATCCAGTAAACAGGAATGTAAAATTTGTCACAAAGTACTGGACAAATACGGATTTGGCACCCATATGAGGATACATACAATCGAAAAGAAACAGTTTATCTGCAAGTTCTGTAACAAACAATTCCAGAAAAATTCACATCTGGAAAGGCACATTAGAATACACACCGGTAAGCTATTGAAATAAGATTTATTTTTTCCATTGATAATTTTTTAATTTTTTTTAATGATTTTGGTTGAATAATTGAACATTCTTGTTTTCATAATAAACCTATTATACGAGGGTTTTTCAGAAAATAAGGTGAATTTACATAACAATAAAGTATACCTTAATTGTTCAATTGAAATTGCCGTAACTCAAAAAGCTACGTTTATTGTTTATCTTTTATAGTATCACAAAATTGCTTCTATGAAGATGTTTTTGGAATATTGGCACTGTAACAATTGCATCATGAACATGCAATAATCACCTACATTATACACTAGTTCCGTAAAATACTATCATGAAATGAAAAAATCACAATTTCAGGTGAACGACCTTATAAATGCAAAATGTGTGACAAGACCTTCATACAAGATGGTGACTTGAAGAGGCACATTTCAATTCATTCTGGTGAGAAACAGTTCCAGTGTCAGCACTGTGGCAAACAGTATTTCACAAAGGGGGCGTTAGCCACACACATGACAGTTCACGGAGAAGGAAAAAAACCGCATGCGGATTGCAGTTTGTGCAAGTTGGAAGAATGCAGTCACGATAAAATGAATATCAACGCCCAATGTGACAGGTGAGAACAAATTGTGCCGTTAGCTTCAATTTCTGAAATGTTTTATTGCTTGATTTCAGGAAATATTTGTGTACAATTTGTGGAAAATCTTTTACCGCTAGTGGAAGTCTCAAGGTTCACACCAGGATTCACACAGGAGAAACACCATTCGTTTGCACATTCTGCAACAAGGGATACAACAACTCGAGTGCCTTGAAAAGGCATGTCATCAGGAATCACAGCGAGGAGAAAAAACATGTTTGTATGATATGTCACAAGAGTTTTCATGATCCTTCTAATCTGAAGAGGCACATTAGGAGAGTTCATTCTGTAGTCGAAACAAAATCAATTTATGCTGTACCTGATAAATGAAAATGAAATATTCCGAATTTGTTTCATTTGTTTTTCCTATACAAACTACATCGAAAACCAGAAATAATATTTGGTAAAATTTTGTATAGGCTGCATCTTCCGATTTAAAAAAAGTGTGTCCTTACATATTAGGTTTCAAAAAAAAATCCGTTTCAAGGTCCCAAACATAACCTAAAGTTTGGAAGAAAATCGACAAACTTGTAAGATTGCGTCGAGTGTCTAGGCAACTTATTTTCAGGATTTGTATCCCACGTTTGTTTCCTTTCAAGTCTAAGAAGCATGGCAAATCTTCTTTGTATTTGATTGCCCCTTGAAGAATGTCACTAATGTAGGCATCATTTATATCGGGTGTTAACAGGTGTTGCAGCTAGCCAGCACATTCCTTCTTGGGAAACCTTGCCGTCAGTTCATTCATAATGAAATCAAGAAACGGGATGTATACTGACATGCGATAATAGACCACAGATGAGTCTGTTTGTACAAGTTTTTCTATCGAGCTGCTGTTCTATATGCATTTGAATTACTGAGCCCATTTCTTTCGCCAAATCAGCCGCCTGGTTATAAACCTCCTTAAAGGTGTCGGAGCTGTTGTCTCGTTTTTCTTGTATACTCCGTATTATAGCTTCTACAAGCTGCTAAGCTTGCAACACATCCATGTATTCTGCTTGGAATTTGCGAGCTAAAAAGGTAAAGTTACTACAAATATCTCAGCCAACACTACTACATTAATTAAAAACTCTGATGACAGAATAGAGTGCAAGAAAACAATTAATTACTTCCTCTATCATCCGATGAACTAGCAATGGCTTCGAGGACAGTGGGAAGTCCAGGAATGTGTTCTATGAACGTCAGCATGGCCTTGTGCCTTTCTATCCATCTTGTTTCACACAGTTTTTTAAACCATGTTTTCCTGGCCTAAGAATATGATTTTCCCGCATCTCTTCTTACAAAGCTTCAAATCTTGCAGCGGAGTCACGAAAATAATTTGTCAGAAAAGATATACCTCCCATGACATTTCTGATGCTAGCAACAGAACAAGTTTTGCCTATAGCCAAGTTTAGCATATGGTTGGCACAGTAGTTGTAGATTACAATAGGCTGAATCTGGGAAATGCGGGCTTGCACATCCTTAAATATTCCGCTCATATTGTGAGATCCACCACATCGATAAACATGAAACCTTCTTCAATCTTGTATTCCTTGGTGTTAAAATACCTTATGCAAATTGTAAGTTGTTCTTCAACAGACAAATCTGTGGTCTCATCTGCCATCTGTCACACCGGTCATCAACTCCAAATACAGGTCCTGAAACATATATGGCTGTTCGAATATCGTTGGTATGGAATCAGTTAAGAAAACGGGTCAAACGGGAAAAAATTGGTGATAATGTACATAGAAAAACTTTTATAGGGCAGTTTGTGAAGAAACTGAAAAACTAGAATCGGTTCTACGATGTACTCTTATGAACAAGTGCCTTCAAGGTCAAACTTTTTTCTCCGCCTCCGAAAAATATGAACGAGAAACCATCCGATTCAGAATAGCATGTAGATGATTTTTGAAAAAGTCAAGTGCCACTTGAAAAAATTGCGAAAGTTATTAACAATTAACTGAAAAAAAGGGTTTTTGTGTTTTGCAAATATCTCAAAAACTATATGACATTATCGAAATTTGAAAAAAAATTCAAAAATTGAAGAAAAATTACCAAAAAAAGTCCTGAATCCCGAAGATTGGGACTAAATAAAGACGGAATCTATATTCCTGCCAATCAAAATAACAAGAAAATTAGCTCCTCATAATCTGTTGAAATTGACCACTGCAATTGCAATGAAAACTGTTCCAACAGATGTTGACGCCAAAAGGTCGGGCTTCCATGTTCATCTCTTTGCAAACACTGCAAAGGAGATGTTTGTGAAAATGGTAAAAATTAAAATGACGATTTCAACAATGAGAATGAAGACGATACTGCTGGAGCTGAGTATTCACTGTTGTTGCAGAGCTTGTGGAAGCTTCGCTGGAGGGCGAAGAAAATGTTGAGATAAATGAAAAACAAGATAATACTGAAGATTATGAGCCACCATCTGAGAAACCTTCTCAGAGAAGACAGTATTCTATATTGGAATTAAAAAAAACTTTCAATAAACGGTAAACACAATCTCAATCAATCACTGATGAATATATGTCGAATATAGTGATATAGTCATATTTATTATATATTATAAAAATTAATATTGGTTCACGTTCATAAGATATTTGAAATAAACAAATGCTGTAAATGGAATAAATAATTGGGTAAGAGTTTCAATTTTGGGCCAAATTTGTTCTTTAAATAATAGAGAATAAATGAGCCCCAAGTTTTTTCATCGTATCCCAATTAGTTTGTGAGTTATTAAAAGTTAAAACATGAAGGTAAGAATGTTGGAGTAAAGGAGAAGAGAATTTTTAAAATTCGATATAAAATATAAATACATTTTTGTTTGTCAAAATTAATAAATTGAAAAAAAGTAAAAAAAAATTATTGATTTTTTTTTACTTATCAAAGAGCAAGGTGAATTATAATTAAAAAATGGTTCCTTAATATTTAATTACAAGTGGCAGAAAAAATTTGTTTGAAGGTGGTTGACAATGTTTCGTGGTGTATTTCATCAGTTCGGACTCCCATTGTCTGATATAATATAAATTGATTTGAAATCCCTGAAAAAAATTAAAAAATCAAAAAGATTAACCGAAAATAACAATTTTATTAAACAAAAAACTGAAATTACAAAAAATAACATACAAGCACCT
>WOGL01001631.1:0-11032 GCA_015342145.1 Leptinotarsa rubiginosa | reverse complement strand
AGATATAAACATACTCGAACTCATAGATTTTAATGTTCCTCAGTATCCTACAAGAAGTCCAATCCTTTTTAAACTACCCAAGGCAAGTAAAAAAAAAACCGCTCTGAGTCCTCTCTCAACCATGATTTGTAAAGCAAATGAAATTAATGCTTTAAAAAATTTTGATTTTAGTAATTCCTTCTCAGGTTTCAGATATGATGTTATTGATTATATTAGAAATATAACTGTGATCATAGAGAATAAGTTTGAAAATAAATCTTTTAGTGTAGTGTGTAGCTCACAGAATTAATTTATTATAAGAATGTGCATGTAATTAGGCTGTGAAATCTGTATGGAAAATAAAATAAATAACGCTCTGGTCTAGTATCCGAGCAACTGAGCGCTTTCAAAGGAATCAAGTTTTCACATCATCGAGTCTGATTGCTTTACTTTAACGAACTCTGTAATAATCAAATATCGAAAGTCAAATACATAATTTTGTTGATAAATATCACACGTTTATTGATAATCGCCTTCGGTTCAAACAAACTCTGTTATCAACTGAATGTAATCACCATTTCTTATTCAGTTATATAGGCTCTAACATAGATTTTACTATTATAAGTTATGATCGTTGATATGCGATATATCATTATTAGCACTAAAATATCAATAAAAAAATATATTCAATTAACTTCTTCGTCCGGAAACGCGGCACTCAGATGTTTGCCGAAATCGTAGGTGATGATTTTCGGTGTGATGAACCCTCCGAAAAAGTTGCGTCCCTTGTGAAATATTCCGGCGCCGCTCAGCGGTACCGGCTGCATCGATTCCAGTTTCTGAGCGTCCAGGAACGGCACTGTCGTCTGGGCAGCGTCCCGATCCAGATCAGTATGCGTCAGTTCGATGTATTGGTCCGATTTCGAAGTAGGAATCGATGGAGACGGAGATCGAGTCGGTATGTCTGGGCTGAGCAGTCTAACTCTCGTTCTGAAATGAAAACGTCGAAGGTTTGAATTTTATTATCGGTAACAGCAAAATATTTGATATTTATTATTATTATTATAAGAACAATGAATGATAGCTAACTACTTTGAGTGTGAAATTTTGCAAAATATCAATTTCCTCGCCACATTGCAATTGCCCAACAAGAAAAGTCACGAAGAAAGTAAGTGGAAAAATCCCAATTCTGTTGAAAAAATAAGGTGAATTTTTATTTTTCTCAAAAAAATATATATTTATTTATTCATCAATTTCCATTTTGTCTCCTTCAAAGTAGCCCCCCTCACTTGTGACTTCCAGTCCTCGATGCAATTGCACTTTTTGGTTTGTCCTTTCAATCTCTACTTCAATCTTGGGAATGGAAAAAAGTCGCAGGGGGGCAAATCTGGTGAATATGGTGGCTGCGGCGTGGCCAAAAAATTACGAAGTAGGCAACTCACTTTTTGAACAGTCCTCTATAATATCGGCTTAGATCTATCGTCTTTTATTTAAGAGGTTTTGTATAACTTTGGCGATGGGTACACATTTCACGTGACTCGTGAAGTTACGAAATTTCATCATTTCAAATCATTATTTACCGATAAATCAATCATAACACGAGCTCACTGAATTGTAATTGAGGAAGATTTTTGCCGAAACTAGACCCGATTTGAATTTTGTATGAGTAATCGTAAAATGTTAATGGTTGTCCTATCACACAGGATGATTATTGAATCAATACTTACAGTGGTTTAAAACCTTCATGTAAACTGTATGAATAAAAGGGGAATTATTTAAAAAATGCTCCATATAGCTGAATAAATGTGATAGGTATCTTTCATATTTCGTTTGTAAGTTTATCTCTACTTGATTATGCACTGCTTATTATGTGAAAGTTGTTTCTCACCTTGGATTTTTACTTGCCGAATCGGTATTGGTGTTATCTTTCCAAACGCTGGTACTTTGGGGATTGATAAGTCTGCCTGTGTCGAAGTCGAATTTGCTTACGTATATTTCGAAATTCAAGTGGGAACCTATCTCTTTGAATCGAACACCTGAAAAGAAAAGAGAATGTAGCTACTCAACGCGGATTAACTTGAATAATTTTATATTGTGAACCATTGAATTGACTTGCTTACCTGTCAATACATAACCTTTATCAGCCTCCAAGTCATCCAGATCTACAGCGCGTTTTTCCCAAGTGAAAGTGTGGTAATCCTGTCCGTTATATACTTTCCTATCGGTGATTTTAAATTCCTTGATGGGCACCCAATGAACGGTGTTGATATCGATATTTCCTCTGGGTAGTAATTTTCCTTCTTGAATTTGGAGGTGTATAATGCGATTATTTTTAACAAACCTCAATCCAGTTACAACCCTAAAGAAATATATTTATTTTATTAAACTGAAAATTCTATGAACATTATAGATTTATCGCGATGACGTAAAAATATTTCAGATCAATGCCCGAAAATGTCGATTTCAATTTTTAACTACCCTTCTGGCATGTAATTATCAACCTCCCACCTCTACACCCAAACAGGAAGGCAACCCCAATTTTATAAATTCAGATGCTTCACACCGACAGATGAATTTTTTTATACCGAATATAAAAAAAAGTTTGTCAAATCAATTGATACATAATGAAAATATTCATCAAAATTTTACTAGTAATACTGTATTACAGTAGGCAGGTAAAACAACAAAAAGCATATTTAAAAAAATATCATTACCACTATAGTACTACGCGCCAAAAAAGATGAGTCAGCGCAGAAACGTAAAATCGTTCTGCTTAAGTCATATTTATTGACATCAATGCGACCAACAGCTATCTTCTGGAACGGGTACAATTTGGCTTTAAATGCTCATCAAAATCTCATCTTAGTTGGCGCGTACTATATCATTATTAAATTGAGGTTTTTTCAAATGGCTATCATTTGATGACGAATGTCGATCTTTTATTAACTACAATTTGATAAATATCCCATTTATTTATGAACCGATTTTAACATAATGTAAACACTTCCCACTCAGGCTAGAAGTTCCAACTTTACCTATCGAGAGATTTTTTTATAATGAATTTCTTTGTTGTACTCAGAATAAAACACTGAAAGGATATTTTGTCATAAGAATTTTTAGAGTTGGAGGTCAACCCGAGAGTGAAGACTGGTGTTAAGAAGTACAAGTTCAAATAAAAATATTTGTATTTTTACCAATGCTTTTATAAAATTGTTTTTGAGAAAGAAATGGGTACTTTTAAATTATTAAATCTGAGTAATTCTTTGGAAATTAGTGTTTTTCATCAACTTTTTTCATCTTTCACAATCCGTCGCAAATGCGCCGTAAGGAAACAAGGGCCAAGATAACCTAGAGAGAGAGAGACATCTTCCACAATCTGTTGAAAATTTATAATGAATAACTTCAAACAGGTGTTATTCAATATATTTTATATATTTTTCACCAAGAAAAAATATTTTGATCTTTAGTAAGTTGTATTTGATAATTGTATCAATAAGACTAGCTGATAATTTTAATGATACTTGACGTTTCGGAGAGCTAAATCTGCCTTCATGTTCAGTGGAACTATGCAGAATATATTCGATTTTTCCAAGGCCGGGGTGAACTAGGAGTTTGTACTTCTACACTTGTATACAGTTCATCATTCATTTTTTTTTGGGAGTATGGAATGTGAAAATATTCAAATTTGTTAGTGAATAAACCTACTATTGATTATGTTTGCCACTGATAAAATGAAACGATATAATCTTTGAAGTTGCTAAAATCAATGGAATTTCAAAACCTGCATTAAAATAAATATCTTGATGTACCTATTATTCTCAATGTCAGCAATGACCGCTCTCATATTCATATATCTGTCAGAATTACTGCCCTGTTCGTCGCAGAGGCAGAAACAGTACGAACAATGCCAGAAGAGCCATCTCCACCAACTGTCCACTTTGGTGGTACCTCTACTGCATCCCTTTTTCCTTCCTAATACCCTGCCGTTTTCATATTCGATGTATTCGTATCTCCTTCCACTGGAAGGATCCTGAAAATGTCATATTCAAATAACGGTATTCATATCTATTCACATCACTTTAAAACTTCTGAAATTATATTTTTTTTCAACTACTTCTGCCCCTCTTATGAGCAACACCCAAAAGTTTTCAAGTATTTTGCTGGAGAGATAAAATAGACTCCAGAAGGCATTACAAAGGTGTATACTTACTGCCGGGCAGATCCACATATCTGAATCGAAATATTGGCAGTTGATAATCTTGCCATTACATCTTCTTTGTTGGCGGCAGTACAAATTATTGAAACAGCCGTGACTTTTCGTGAAGGCGTATTCTTGGCAATTTTCTCTGCAGGTTCCTTCAGGATTCAGGTCTACTTCGTTTTGGACGTAGCCTTGTAAGAGTTGGGTTATCTCTTCATATGTTTCTCCTGCAATTTACGAAATAACTGAATTGATAATTGAGATCTACATGATAAAACCAACATCTCGATAAGGGTTAACGTATATATTATTGTTACCGTTTGCAAACACCAACTTGAATCAAGAGCGAGCTCTAAATATAAATCACCAAATTCGACTAGTACATGAAGCTTAAAAAACAAACAAGAAAAAAAAGCATTTGAAAAATTCAATGACAAAATCATTATAAGGTCGAAAATTCAATTGAGCATTTTGCCATCGTTATTTGTATAAAGATGGAGACATTTCTATGAATGTTAAGAAGTAGATACCCCTATCAATAAACATGTTTTCACATTTTCAATTTCTTTTCAATGTTTTTATTTTTCATGAGATATTTCTTGTTTCTACCATGAATAATCTATAAGTACTGGTTTGTTTAGGTATACTTGCAAGTAACAGTTGAGAGGCTTTGCGTCATGCCGTGTTTAAAATCTTCAGTCAAAATTGAATTTGGTATATCTCCGAAAATAATTTCACTAACCTTTGATGTGTTTCTTTGGGTCGCAGTTCCACAGTTCCCTAGAGACATTGTTCATGGCACTTTTCACAATTTCAATGGCATTGTTCGTTCTTTCTTCATACCTGTCCCTCACTATTTGAGCTTCAGTTGTAAAATTTCCTGTGAATACAAACAAAATTGTTAATTCGAAAGGATATGTATGTCTTCATTTTAAGAAATATGTCCAACAATTCAAGTTGGTGTTTTGTAATTAAAATATTAAAGATGACGATAATTCATTGACGATAATCCTCAAGGTGGTAGTGATAAAATATGAAATGCGTAATTACTTGAACACTTCTATAGGTTCAACTAATAAGTACTAATAATTATGAATCACTTCAAAAAGCTTTTGTTATTTATTTATTTATGTCTGTTCGGAATCAAAGATCAACAGGCGACCTTCTATCGTGTCTCCCATATTTGGAATAACGCAATCGAGAAACATGGAGAGTCCAGAGCTGTTGCGCTTGATATTTCTGAGGTCTTTGATCGTGTGTGGCTTGAGGATTTGCTACCAAACTTCGATGCTATGGCTTGTCGGATCATTTTTGTGTATGGCTATTCAGCTTCCTGAACGGGCGTTTCCTGCAAGTGGCCGTCGATGGATATCTTTCGAATACTTTTATCATCAACGCTGGTGTTTCACAGGAATCCATAATTTCTTCAACCCTTTCTTAGTGTACATCAACAACTTGTCACGTCATTCCATGTGGATTCCAAGCCATCGGCGGTGGATGTACATCTTCATCAGCAGCAAGAGGCTGCATGTCGTATTGAGGATCTGAATTAGGGTGAAAGTACCCAGGTTCAGTTCAGTGCCACAAAAACTCAGGCATCGGTTATCTCCAAAAAGATAAATGTTTCCGAACCGGATATAATGTCAGGTCTGACAATTCCGCTTTCTGCTTCGTTAAGTTTGTTGTGGGTTAAAATGGACACCAATATGTCTTGGCACAATCATGTCGCTGGAATTGCGAAGGCTGCTTCTCAAAATCTTGGAACACTGTTCTGAACCAGAAAACTGTACACACATCAGCGACTTACGATGCTTTATAAAGCTCAGATCAGGCCTTCTTCAGAGTATAGTTCTCATGTATGGAGCCCCGCCCCTAAGCATACCCTGAAGCTGCTGGATTCCATCCAGAAAACAACCATCCGCTTGATTGGCGACGCGAACATCACTTGCAACCTTAATAGTCTGGAACATCGAAGAAAGGTTGGAGAATTGTCTCTCTTCTATATATACTTTTACGGGAGGTGTTCAAGTTACTTGGCACATTTGATTCCACCAAGAGCGGTACATATCAGAAATACGCGAGTTGAGGTTCAACTCAGTACACCTCAAACTCCACAGTTTGAGAACTCTTTCATTTAGAGAACTGCGCTCGAGTGGAATATTTGTTCTTAAAAAAAAACATTTTTTATTGTACACATTTCAATATTCTTACTGAAAAATGTGGAAACACTGAAACAAAGTAAATCTTCAGAATAATTTGTTTGAAAGTGTGGAATGTTTCAGCACATGATTTGAAACTTTCACGTTTTCAAACTTCTCTCTATTAATAAATAATTATCTGGTCCACCCACCTTGATTATACAGCCTCAGTAGCATGTAGGAAAACTGTATCATCGTATATCCTTTCAATTCCGTCAGAGCTATGGTATTGTATAGGTTATAGAGAACCTGTTGTGGCGATTGCTTCGAATTGCAAATCATATCGCCTTCTATTTCCTGCATAACAAAGGACGATTAAAATATTTGATGATGATTTTATCAAGAAAATGATTCAATGCACATTTGCTTTGTATAAAAGTATAATAACGCAATTATGAAATTCATATAGCAGTCGGCAATTGATGAACTGAAACTATACTTTAACAGTATTTTCGACAAGACCTGCATTTTATGTCAACATCGTCGCATAATGTGGTTTCGACATTTTAATGTGTGGGAAATTTCATGGAACACTTTATTTAATATCGTAACTAGTATTACCACGAACTGAACTTGTTTTAGAAGAAAAGAAAAGGCTATTATTCAGGATGTTCGAGACGGTGTTTTAAATCATTTCTAATGCAGTTTGTCACGAATCCAAGTTGCCTACTTGGACAATCTTGTTTTTTTACAGCACATGTAATCTCATCTTTGCCGAATCGTATAATTTATTTTATTGAAGCTTTCTCAATGACTGTAAAATAAAATTTGGAAATTATGTTGCGACACAAGGCAATTGAATCTGGTGTACCACAGGCTTCTGTGTTAGGCCCTATTCTATTTCTGCTATATATAAATGACATCTCTACGATTGACATATCTGGTAGTTTCACTCTATTCGCAGATGATACTATAATATTGTGGAATGAAAAAACTCAGTGGAGCTAAATAAAATAAAATCCGACTTGAAGAAGGTGAAGAGCTGGTGCGATGCAAATTTACTCTCTCTCTCTCAATGCATCCAAATCGAATATACTATCATTCAAATGTTGGCTTGATGAAATTCCAATAGACGCTGCCATATTACAAAATAAATTAAACACAAAATTTCTCGTTGTATTCATTGATAATAGGCCTTAAACAACTCAAGAGTAAGATCTCCTCCGGATGTTATGCAGTTAGAGTGGTTTCAAATGAGTTGTGTTTCCATATCGCAAAGACCGTTTACTGAATCTTGACTACATTATGGAATACCTTTTTGGGGAGCATGCAACTCATCCCTTCTCTCTTCTGTATCGATATTACAGAAGAGGGCACTAAGATGTCTCTGTAAAGTCAAACCCAGAGAATCGTGCAGGAATTTGTTCACTGCCAATAAAATGTTAACAGTCATCGCACTTTTTATCTTANATCTTAGAGATGGTTTGCCTTATTTATAAACATAAATCGAAGTTCAACTTTGCTTCTACTCCTTATGCTACTCGTAATAGCAATTATACCTTTAGACTTCCTATCCCAACTTCGAATTTAATCAAGGATTCCATATACTATAATGATGGTGAGTTGTTCAATCATTTACCACTAGAAATGAGATCTGCAAATCTAAGCAACATTCATTTCAAAAAGGCGGTGAAGAACTTACTTGTTGATAGACCCTATTATAGTTTGGAAGAGTATTTTAGCGAATCCTTTTAACAATAAAAATAACAATGTATTCTTTGTACTATCACTTTATACATGGTAGCGTTTTATCTATACATTTTTAGAACTTTTTTGTATTTACATTTATACATTTGAAGAACTTTTTTTATATCTACATTTATACTTTTTTACAACTCTTTCTATATTTACATTGTATTTCTTAGACTTTGTCAATAAGATGCAAATCTTCGGACAATAAAGTATATTTTGATTTGATTTGAATATTCATCTTTATATTATTTTTCTTTGATTCAGTTGATATCGTTAATATTCTGGGGTGAATTGAATTGAGCAAACTCTGTGTTGAAGAAGAGAGGCACTCTTTTTCTGCAACTTTGAAGAAAGGCAGTTGTTTTGACCCACGATTGTTTTAGCGTGAGTATGAAATGCTCAATGCATACAAGAATTACAATAACTCTTGTGAAAAGATAGGATAAGAAAAATAACTAGCTAGATGTACTGTAGACAAGACAAGATTTAATTCTAACTGTACTGTTACAAGGTTTGAGACGTAATAAATGAATTTTACAAAAATGGTAATGTTTCACATCGGTAGTTAGAGAAGGGGTCAGATTCGTCGTTGTAGGGATGGACATAGTTTGGGTAGGTAGGAAAGGTATGAAAAGTTATAATAGCGGGTAATTCCCAAGATAAGGGATACTAGGAACAATTAAGGAATTTAAAGGTAGCTATTTGTAATTTACAATATTTACATGGAAATAGGCTTAAATATTCGGGTTGTTTAGGAAGAGATATTCAATGCCATAAAAAATCTGTTTTGTTGTTTTAGAGCTGGCAACTCTAGGCTAAATACTAAAAAATTAAGATTCACTTGAAAAACAATAATTTCGATAGCAAGATTTTGAGACCGAACAGCGGTCCTCAATTTACTGATGGGCAGCAAGATTGACATCTGACCTGCTGCTGTCGAAAGCCAGCCTTTAGGTGCTTTTACTTTCTTATCTGGTATTCTATTAATCGTTGCTTTACTTGAATGTAATTATTGCATGGGGCCCCCAAAAACTAACCGGAGACGAGTATCTTTAGATCGCGAACAAGTGTTTCTCAGTGAATCTGCAAAAGAAGTGGGTTTGAAATCTGGTTAATTTAAAATCTGGTTAAAAATATTACACACAGAGCTAAAATTCTTATATACAACAATAGTGGGAGCCTAACTTAATTGGTTAATAGTGAAAGTCATACCAGGTAGAATCTGTAAACCAATTACACTTTCAGTTCTTGAACAGCAGGTAAATTTTTGAATATGAATGAAATGGTGGTATAAAAAAAGATTCAACAGTAGTGAATGGTCAACCTGCGTTGGTCGTTCAGCAGGAAACCCAAACGCAGTTTCAACTTCTGTCCCTTAGGTTCTACATGGAGTATGTCGTATATAGTTTTGAAATCGTGATCGTCTTCTTCAGTCTGAACTTCTTTTATGTTCGGAGATTCTCGTTTTGAAATTTTTTGTAGTCCTTTCTAAATACACTTTCGAGCATGATCCGCATATTAGTTTGTAGGCAACTGATCTGTTATCCTTGTCTATCTGTGACTTATTGTTCTTCATGTGTCTACCCAGGGAATTACCAGTTTTACATGCTATGTTAGCATATAAGACAGTGTTTGTGATCATCAGAGAGAAAATATTCTTCTCCGTATGTCAGTATGCAATAGTTCCAAAAGCCTTTCTGGACTATGTCTATTGAAAGAACTTGCGACATTGCATAACTTACACTCTTCTTTCTAGCCAAAGAGTATGGTCCTATTATAGAGCTTCACTTCGGTAAGAAGCATGTCACTCTTGATTATCAAGTGACATATCTATCATTCACAAGCTTTGTGAATCATCTTTATCAAATACTGCTACATCACCATTTTTAATGAATTGATTCACTGACGTTCCCTGTTTTATTGTATATCACCCGATGACGTAGACGTCAACTTCTGTTCTTTCTTGGAACATTCAATATTTTTTTGTTTTTTTGTGTTTTGCTGATTTTTTGCATAAGTCAAGTTGTCCGTTGTCCCCTGTCTTGTTATCCTTTTGTATTATCTTCTTAGCAAAGTTGTTTTAAATTTATTATCGTTTTTTCTCAACTTAGCTTCATACTATTGTCCGTAAATGTATTTGTGATGTATAACTGGGCTTATGACATTTGTCATGTCTTCTTGACTTTGAAGCTTGTTGCTGACGAGCATTTTTCTGAAAGTGTCTATAGTTTGTCCGCACAAATTGCATTAAGCTTGTTTTCTTTACTTTGTATTCTTTTCAGTTTTGAAGGTCACTAGGAACCTGAATGTATTCAAGGTCATGAAATTCAACCTGCAATTCTTAATTTGATCAATATTTTTTCTGTAGATCTTCGTAAGAATGGAGTACGTACTGTAGCTCGTTTTTCAAGCCAAAATGTGCGACTGTGGTTATCGTCAATATGGCGTCTTACACAAACCTCTCAGCTTTCTTTTTTTATCAATTTGATATTATGAAGGCAATGTCGTGTTTTCATTTCTGGTTTGGAACCCGTGGTCTTATTTGGTTCATCTTTTCAATATGTCCTTAGCATCCAGGCGTTGCTGGGCCCATCATTCATTACTATTTGGTATTTGATCGGGTATTTCTCTGATATTATCAACATCTACAATTGACACGAACATTGCTATATAATTGACAGATTGATTCAAAAGATTTGTCCGTTTTCACTACGGCATTCGTGGTTTCCCACAAATTCCAATGTCCAGAGAGTGAAAATTGGAACTGAGGTAAGTACGGAGTCAATAGTGAAAATCGGTGTGCCTCACGGAACAGTGTTGGGCCCATTACTGTTTCTTGTGTACACCCCACAATATGGGGTGGAGCTTTCAACAACACACTGAACATTATACAAACAACACAAAACACACTATTGAAAGTCATCCTGAAAAAAATAAACGTTTTTCCACCGATAAGCTATAT
>WOGL01001630.1:0-11041 GCA_015342145.1 Leptinotarsa rubiginosa | reverse complement strand
TTTTTTCACAATAATACTAGTATTTTTCGTTCGTTAAAAAAATATTTTTAACTTTTTAGTTCGATGTTCTTTAAAAGCGTGTTTTTTAGTTTTTTTAAACTATATTTATTATTCGGAAATTTAATGTAACTTGTTTCCACCATGATTCCGTTCTGTAAAGAGATTATAATGACGAGTAGCTACATTCTTTGCTGCGTGATTACTCATGTCACACCCTTCCAGAAGTAAGTCGGTACTATCAATTAGTTTACTTTTAGATTTTTCTTTTGGAAAACATTATTGGAATTGGGGAAAACTTATGTATTATTAGATATTTTATTCATTTCCATCGGTCATCGCACTTGAATCACATTGGTTTTTCATCTCAATTCAAAATTTATTCTTTCGTAAGGTAATCCAATCATTATAACAGTCTCGATTTGTTAGTACTTGATAGTATGGGGAGATAGAGATCCCAGAAGGGATCGAAGGTTATCAATGAGTGTCCACAGAATGTATACTCCATCACTGATTTTAACTGACTTTTAATTGATAAAACTGTCCACAATCTTGCAGTTATCCTTCCTCAAATTACTCGACAAGGCCTTTGTGCTGTTATTCTCATCACGTTTAGGTTTCTCAATGATTTTATTCATCTATGTGTAAAACTTCCAAAGGAAATCTAAGAACCTCCTGTGGCTTGCACATGTCCCATGAAACGGGGGACGTATTTTTGGATTTGATTCTTTTATGAAACTAAATAAGTTCAATATTACAAATAAAATCATAAAGCAACTGGAAGTTTTTTGTTCTTATTAGTGAAACAGGTGAAATTATTTGAGATGTCCGAGGTTATCCTTAGTTCAATCTTTAGAAGAGCTAAACCTATCAACTTTCTACATGCCTTAAGGTTAAAAAATGATCTCTCTGATGTCGCAGCTCTCATAAAATATTAATGTTTAAAATACTAATTGAAATCGTTGATTTAGATTAGGTATTTGTATTTCAATTTCCATCGTTTAGTTTACTGAAATAATTTTTATATAAAACTGTAGAAGATGAAATCAATCTTGACGCCGGAATTTTGATTAGAAAATAATTGTCAAATTTGAAAAAGTGACGGAAATATAGAAATTCTCCCTTGAGAAAGTGGGAGATGACCGTCAAGAAAAGTGTTCCAGTTCTGACGTTTGGAAGTTCTAGTTTGGGATTTATTGGAAATGAAAATGGTTCCCATGAAAATGGAAAATTCATTCCCATAGAAATTGGAATGGAACTTTTTCAAATTAGGAAATACTCCAGAGATAAAGAATTCATTGTTCAGATGTCTCGTTCAGGTATTAGAAGACCAACTGAGTTCTATCAGTACTGGCAGTGATTTTTTGTAGCTGTAATAATTTGTTTTAAAGTTCAGAAGAAACAGAACTAAGACAAATCCTTAATTTGACTTATTTAAAACTATTCCTTCTTGGTATTAGATTTTCATTTAATATTGTGCTTTATTTTTATTGAAGGAAACCCCTTAACATAGTAAAATATAAAAATATTTTCATGAAACTGACAACTCAATGCTATGACTCAATAAGATTTGAATTTTCTTTGCCTAGATCATAACAATGAGTACATAATCATGTTCCGGAAGTTCACTTTTGATGATGGTTCATAAGGTTTGTCCTGGTTCCAGTGAGTCACTTGTGGATTGAAAATATTTACGAGACACCATGCTAGAAACAGTGCAGAGGAAGATCCAGAACAGGATTTATATATAAAAGATTGAATTTTCATAGCCAGAGATAACACAGTGTCAAAGCTATTTTCTGGGCTTGTTAACTGTGGGCTGTCGTTACGTCTACATTTCAGTTGTAGATGCGAGGTTTCAAATGATACGAAATTCTTGATTAGGGAAAAAATCAATTTTGTTTAAATTTTTTTAAACATATATAATGAAATTGACTTCTCAGTTTTAAGGTATTATCTGTCATAATCCAAGCTAATTGAATTTTTTTTAATAATTCAATTGTATCGCCATATATTTCAATTTTTATCCATAAAATTGTACCTATATTAATTTGTTTTTATCGATGTTCATTTTAAGTTTAATACCACGTAGATCACTTCGTGACAGTCAAAGTATCATCTGTAAAGAGATTTATGGACTCACTTTTGGATATAATTATTATCATTCGAATGTAAAGAATTCAGTATACTTCTCAATGGAACACTCGAAATCGTAATTAGTAGTTTTTAAATTATCAAAACTGTTTAAACAAAATATGTGCCCTGCGCCTGTATAATGCTTTTCTAATATATTTATCATTAACAAAGAGGTTTTTTTGAGGAATACATAATTTTAAAAAAAATTAGCAATATCAGTAAGAAACCTTGTTTTTTTTCATCACATTTTGACATTCCACAAAACGGTACTTTACATCTTATACCATTGAAATAATTTATCAGTTCTTTGATCACAATCAAAATCCCTTTTTTGTCCTTACGGGTAATACCGATTCTTTCGCATAGTTGAAGAAAGTGAGCAATCCATATTTCTTGTTTCTTTTTGAGAAATAACTTGACACTACATCAGCTTCTGAAAAGAAAGATTGACTGTAGAGTGATATCTGACAATAGAAAATATTACCTCTTCCATCTATACTCGTAGGAAGAACATTATCATTTGCAGATAATGACACAAAAAGGGCAAATGGTACCAACCATAAAAATAAGGTAAAATATGCCATAACCTAAAAAACGAAAAAAATTTATATGGTATTAATCTGTAATGGGAGCAGATATTCCTCCCCTATTTCAAACATTGGTTTCATAAACGATTACCTCTGAGAAAGGATGATAAACAGCCGTGAAGTGACTAAAAGCCAAATAATGGTTGACTATAATAAAAACAACAGCTGCTAAGAATTCTAATGATAAGAAGGAAACAAAAGGGAAATTTCTCAGTATCACGTAATGAGAAAGCTGCGCTAATATTCCACAAATTATAATAGGTAATGGAAAATTTTCACATATCCATAATAGTATATACAACCCTAGTGTAACCTGAAAAAACAATAATCAAAACTGATCAATGTTATAAATTATGAGATCTTACAGAGTTCATCCACCAAATCACTTTCTTTGCTATCCTTGTATACTCTTCCACTAATTCAGCCAAGTAGTACAGACCAGCAGCTAAAATATATATTAGTGATTTAGATGAAGCCAAAGCCCTAAAATCAAAGCATTCATTATCCTACACCAGACAGGATATTTCGACCTGCCATAGATATCAGTGGTGCTAACTGGATAACGAATACATTGTTGAACTCCACTTTCTTAAACAAGCCTGAGTATAAGTAAGCTATAAGTAAACATGGATATCTTCCTGTACCCCAGGATCTGTTTCATCTAATTGCCTTGCAATGAAGGCTGCAGAGCGAGATTTCTCGTTCAGCGGCCAATGTTAGAACTTGTCTTTGTAACAGAGAGTCATAGAGACTCTTGCTTATCTCAGATCTCTTTTTTAATTGAAAGAAGTTTCTTTCAAACTAGAAAAATCTCTTTCGAAACTACAATTCTTAAAAAAAATTGAATTACACAAAAGAAAACGGCTTTCAAAATAGAAAATTTGAAGTACGGATCCGTATTTTTAAGCAATTTTTGAATGACAATGTTCATATGATATCGTAAAATTGAAGTTCATTCAATATTCCCGGGAGCTTTGGTAATTTGATCATCATCACTCAAATCATTACTTTTTTCATTATGGCCTCGATAATCACTCAAATGAAAGCAATTCTGTCTCTATTCATTTTCGAAAATTCCACCAAGTATCTGAAATGCGTTAACAGCCCAAACCTCTCATATTTCTAGGAAAATTTTCCCAAGCTCTACTTCTTCCAGAAGCCCCCATTTCAGATCATGCGTTGTTTAATCAGGAGTCAATCAGTAATTAAAAAAAATGAATTTACCTTTCTTAGTTTAAAGAAGTTCGGACAAGTTCTTGAAAGGTATCTGATTTTGCTGGTATCTATTATTTCGGTGAATTTTCAAAATGAAATTAAAAATTTTCCAGGAACTTCGTGTAGGCGTCAAATTGGGAATGGTAAAGCATTTTACAAGACGAAAACTTAAGCTCATTTTTCTTAAACTTCAATTCATATCATTTCATATTTTCGATGACTGAAACTAGCCTTAGGTGAAATTTAGAATTTTTTTGAGAATTCCTCAAAATGAATGATACAAGTAAAACGATATGCGAGTTTATTTTCTCAGTATCTTAGAAACTGAAAACTTAATGACATTTTTATTATTGATTTCCGCAGAATTATAAGAATAATTCCAATGTTGACATAACTACAAATCCAAATAAAGGCTTCTAACAGGTCTAGAAAACTGGTTCAAAAAACCTGCTGAAATATGCAATTCTTCTGAGGAATTTCATGTAATCTTTGAATTAGAAAAGATAAATTCATATACACATTGGGAACTATACCAGCTGATTGTTTCCAGAAACTTTACGTTTTTTCTAAACATCTGGAAGTTATAGAAGGTAGGAATATAGTATATTGAATTGTCAATTTTTGCATGTTTGTTAACAAATGATACTGAGATATTTTACTAATAGTGTTTAGCAGTGTTGGCAAATATTCACAATTATATAAATGGTCTTCATTTCACACACTTCTTACACTCTACTCTACTTCTGATTTTCCATTTACTATCTGAATGCACTGGTAACAATTATGGTAGTCATTATCATTACATGGACAATATCAAATCTTTCATATTTATAACTTTCTCCAAGACTTGAGAAATATTTCTCCATAGAATTATAATTATACTCCGATTATCTTTGTAGAATATATACATTTTGTCTCTTCAGACTCTCCAAAAAGTTATAACAGATTTTAACTTGAATTCTATAAAAAGAATAAACATCTTTCTGTGAACTTATCAAGTTCATTTCAACCTAGTCAGTTGGGTGAGATACAATTTTTTTAGAATGAATACATTTTGCAAGAGTGGCTCGGCAGATATCCCAGAAAGTTTTAAGAAATTTCAATTTGAATTCAAATTATGAATATCAACAAATAAAGTTCATTGAAAACCCGTCTCGTAGAGGTTCAATTGATTATTTGAAGTACTGACATGATGCTCAAACATCTTTTGATTATCAATACTCACCCCCTTCCAAAGATAGATTTCCAGTAAATTCAACTACAGATTTTGAACTAGAAAATTTGTCACAGTCAGACGGGGTAGTTATTACTGAATAGTATAGTGATATTTGTATTTCCCTTATATATTCCCATTCGGCTACAGAATACCTCTCTTAGACTTAGATGGAGTATTTTAGCATCACAGCAGTGTATTTTGAGAAAATGATGAAGTACAGGATGTACTTCTCGTAGAGCCATATCGTGCCACTAATAGTGTAGGCTGATAGGAAGTAACCAATTTGAATGTGTAAATAATTATTGATTACTTCAGAAAAATGATTCTATTTGTTAATTTTTAGAAATTTATTTTAGATTTTTCAATATATCACATAATTTTGAAGTCAAATCAAAAGTCTTGTTTTATTGTGGAACAGAAAAGTAATAAAGTGTTATTATTACCTATGGCAATAGTCACAAAAATGAGTTGTACTAAAATTGCTATATAACTTATTAAAGTTAAAAACCACATATTTTTGTCTTATTGCGCTTTTTGTACTTAAATCGAATTATAAATTATAAGTTACATTTTAGGTTATATTCGAATGTTTTGACTTTTAATTTTGACAACTGTCACTTGAAAGATGCATAGAAACCTTGAGGTGTTTTCTGGCGTTTAATCGTATTCGAGCGTGTATTCAAAAACGATTCGTAGTGAAGTCATTAATAATAAGATTCGCCAGAATGAAATGATTCAAGTGACGTCATCGTTTCAACGCTAGAATGAATGTATTTGAATCATAGACGAATACGTTTTTAATACATGAGCGCCAGAAAATGCCTCTGGTGTTCACAGATACGCTTTGTTTATATCTTTAATTTATGGACCATAATGTAAAAAAATCTCTGACTTTATATCAATGCATTCCGAAATGTAAATAATATTGAAAATTGAAGCAGCAATTTGACATTGTCAAGTAGTGTCACTTTTAAGTATATTCAGTACCTCTGTGAACGGGAGGCTGTAACTTATAAGATCTCTTCATTATTTCTTCATCAAGAGTGCCGTAGCATTGTCTGAGACAATGGCTGGAGGTCGAGAAAAAATATTTTTCATGGGAAAGGGGTCCAAGTTAACACACCAGGGATATTTCATGCATCTTGTTTACTAGTTATACAAACAAGCATACTAACCCACTTGAGTTTTAGAAGAAATGAAAAAAATATTCAAAAAGTACTAAAAAAATAACTCATCGATAATTGGATAATTAATCTGATAATTATCATTCTATAACCAAAAAATATATTTTCATACTTTTCCTTGCTACAGTTAGGTATGGTTTTCATCTCATTGCCGTGTTAGGAATCGCACGTTGAAAGGCAAGACTTCGTTAATCCTTAGGTGAGACAAGTTTCGACTTCTGAGGGTTATCGTTCGCACAGAAATACGATGGGGTCATCATTTAGACCACTCACTATTTAAATATTTTGACGAAAACACTCAATATAGGGCACTTTTAATTCTTCATAAAATAAAGGCATTGATAAAGGATCCAATGTACTTCGATATTCAATTCACAGCACACCATAGCATTGTCTAATAAATCCTTAGACAATGACTATAGTTTACGTTTGGAAACGATTCGTGTTCCATCTATTATCTTGATTGTATACCTGTTTAAAAGTTGAGAGATTTTCACATCGTCAGAAAAAAACGTTCGTATTTTGTATACGTAATACGAATTAGATGATTTTCCCCTATTTCCATAATTTATTATCGACTTTTTTTTAGAAAACATAAAATAATACATAGTGTATGACTATACTAATACTATACAATAAATTTTCATCAAAAGACTTTATTCTGGAGCGGAAAATTCGATTTTCTGTTTCAAATATCTACACCACCCCAAATGTACGACATGTTATCAAACGTCACTATTTTATGATAAAGTAGGGAGTTGATATTATGTCTCATGCACCTACTAATTTGTATGACAAAATAAATTAATATTGTTGATATAAATAACGAATTTTATTGAAGCCGTGCGGGAATTTTTGATTTTTACATATAGAGAAGATATTGTTTTCATACTTTATTTTCATATTACTTCATTCTAAAAATGAAGTATCAGAAATAAAATAAGAATAAAGTAGACAATGGAGAACTATCAGAAAGTACAGAAAATATTAATAAAGAACTCTATGAAAACATGAGAGTTTTCACCCGAAATCCTGGGTCTAGTTTGAAATTCATCTGTTTTACTTTCCTCACGAATGTTCTATACATAATACATAATATATATGTGTGTATATATGTTGAAGACTTATACATTTTCTCAAATAGTTGTCATTGTTTTTTATAAAATTTTCTGAAAACTTTTCTTTTCATTTTCAAGTTTTCCACTTTCTGTAGCCAAAAAATCTATTTTTCAAACAATATTTTCCACTGAAAAAAATTGTCAATAAAATAATAGGTATGTTCCATGGTCCGAAACAATGTTATAATCACAGGTCGCCTCTTGAGCGGTTGCTACGCAATACGATACAAACAAAATATTTCATCCTATTTCCAAGTACACTTCCACTCTTTGAATTGAGAGATATGCAAAGATCCTTTTCTGTTATAGATGTTAGAATTTTACGAATTGTGACAAGAAAAAAATAATAACTTTAGTTTTCAGGACGATACCCTCTCACGAGAGGATGCTTTTAAGGACGATACCATCAAAAACACTTATAAAAATGATATTTCACCCAATTCGACGGATTCTGAGGGGGATGTCAACAGTCCGAAACGTTTCTACAAACCGAAAGTATCAAGTTCAAAGCAGGTTAGTAGAAATGTTCAATAATACAGTTCTTAACATGAACATCCACACATTTTGACTTTCAGTTTTCTATTTGTCTTTAGACTTCATTAGTTCATTTTCATAACTGAATAATTTTTTCATATTCTTTCTATTTATAAAGAGAATCATGTTTCTATTTCACCCATTAGTAAGTACTCCTGATTTTGACCTCATTTTATTTTAAGAAAATTGCGATCCTACATTCTGAGAAGTGCTACGTAAATTTAATGTAGAAAGCTTTAGTAATATTCCCGACGACAAAAAAATATATCCCATTTTATGATTTTACTCTCTACGAGTTTTATCAGGTTGAATTTTTACTGAACTTTTATCTAATTTATCATGAAAGAATTCCAAGAAAATCGAGTAATTTTTCATTTCATGTAAAAAATGCAAAGAAAAATATTGCAAATTTTCATTTGTAATACAATTTGTATATCTCACTTCAGATGGATGCCCACTGTCAAATAAAACGAAACATACTTATCACGTCTTCTCTCAAATGCTATTCTTGACCAACTTTATATAATGTGACCCACTTGAAAGCGGGACACATCCCTTAAATTTGCAGTTTTTCTCCGATTTCGAAGAACTTTATTTTGAATTGTATAGTTCAAAAAACTGTACTTTTGGACCAAATATCATTTTCTTTTTACAAAAACCAAGGCCTGCAGCGAATATTTTATAGGTTGAAATACAAAAAATCGTATTAGCTATTTTTTTAGAAAAAATTTAAAATTACCATTGGACTGGGCACCCTCTCAAATGGTGGTATACCAAATTTTACCAAAAAATATTCAATATTATTAATTCTGTGGTTGAATCAACATTCACATTAAATCACGATAGAATATTAACGGTACACCTTTTAAATGGTTTTGGCGCTGGAAACAAAAGACTATTATTGATTATTATTGCTACTGTCAAAAACTGTATTGAAACAGTAACATCAGATTTTGCCCGATTAGTAGAAAAATATTTTGTAAAGTGATAGGAATTAGTGATTTATCATGGGAGAACTAAGTGTGCGAGATAAAATTGAACTTGTGCGCCTTGTCGGAGATAATGCTCCGCTGTGAATTCAGTCATGCTTACTGCCTACATGAACATGTTTGATGATTCCTAGGAATTCTAAGTCTTCTAACTGAAACCACAAATGTGCGGTTGGTTGCTGTTGGTAACTCCGTGTATTTTGGTTTTCTATTTTAGGTAACCTAGAAGGTACTTAAGGTGTATGAAATGAATTTATTTAAATTTTTTCTGTGTCAAAACATCATTTTTTCTTTCAGTTGACCGACCTATATTTAATTTATTAATTGGCTTTCTGCCCTAAATATTAGTCTCAGTTTTCACATAGCATTCAATTTTCTTTAAATGCAAGGTATTTTTCACAGAATTTATTATAAAAATTGGAATAAAACGCTAATTTTTTAAAGTTCACCCACACTCTTTATCATCGAGAAAATAAAGCTCAATAGATAAACAAATTCCAATATATTTCCGTATATTGATGAAGATGAATATATTGAAAATGAGAATGGACATCGACAAAGCATGTATGAATCATAGTTGATCAACGGAATCAAACCAAGTACTATTGATGAGCTATATGTGTAACATTTAGGATGGATACGAACTGGAGGATATATTATCCTTGCTAATAATTACGAATCTTCACAACATAGACTACATTTTCATTACGCGTTTCACTACAGTAGTAGGTTCCTCAGACTGGTTCAGGCCAACTGAGGAAACTACTGTTATAGTGAAACTCGTATTGGAAATAAAGCCTATATTGTGAACATTTATAAGTATTATCATGAATAGTGATTTTCATCAAGAAATGGGTCAGTGTATTCGAAATTCTAAAGATATTCTTTTCACCAGTAACTTTCAGTGACTAAAAAGTTTTTAACTGAGTTTCTACTGTCTAATAAAGATTAGTTAAAGACATACCGCTTTCGCTCCTTGGAGTCTTGTGTTTGAGTAAACGATGCTGCCGCTCTCCCACGTTAATTTTGATCAGGAATTCAAGAAAAATTTTCCAAATAACTATAGACCAGTTGCTTTGCTATCAGTGATATCGAAAATCATAGAGAAAGCCATAAACCACCATATCCTTAAATATTTGGAAGGCTTTAACATCTTGAGCGATCATCAATATGGCTTTCGAAAATAAAGATCAACAGGCGAACTTCTGTCGTATGTCACCCATATTTGGAATAACGCAATCGAGAAACATGGAGGGTCAAGAGCTGTTGCGCTTGATAATTCTAAGGCCTTTGATCGTGTGTGGCAAATGGGTTTGCTGACCAAACTTAGATGCTATGCCTTGTCGGATAGTTTTTCTGTATGGCTCTCCAGTTTCCTGAAAGAACGTTTCCTGCAAATGACCGTCGATGGATATCTATCGAATACTTTTACCATTAACGCTGGTGTTACCCAGGGATCCATATTGTCTCCAACCCGTCTTCTTTCTGTATATCAACGACTTATTGAAAATAGTGAAGAATCCAATATATTACTTTGCTGACGACATCACACTTGTCTCGTCATTCCATTTGGATTTCAGGACATCGACTGCGGATGCACATCTTCACCAATAGCAGGATGTTGCATATCTTGATGAGGATCTAGAAGTGATTTCGAATTGTGATAAGGCTAACCAGGTTCAATTCAATGCCATAATAACCCAGGCATCGGTTTTCTCCAAGAAGATAAATGTTGCATAATCATGTCGCTGTAATTGCAAAGGCTGTTTCTCAAATAATAATAATAATAATAATAATAATTTATTAAACCACTGTGGTATAATATATACATATGGTACGTGAGATAAATCAAACCGTTTACCCTTAGTACATAGTTGAAATAAAGTATAAAAAAATTGTGAACCAAAAAAAACTATATATATATAGTAAAAACACAAAACAATAAAAATATAAACATACCTACAAAAGCAATTGTCAGTAAGATATGTCTAATATTTGTTTGAAGGTGGTTGACAATGTTTCGTGGTGTATTTCATCAGTTCGGACTTCCATTGTCTAATATAAT
>WOGL01001629.1:0-11027 GCA_015342145.1 Leptinotarsa rubiginosa | reverse complement strand
CTTGCCCCTGTAGGTCAATTTATGAGAGACAAATTCTGCCCCTGAAAGAGATATAGCTCAACTTTCTTGTATAGCTGCAAATCTTCCTGAATATGATGGACGCCTTAATACTCCGTAATTATTTACTTTTGCCTTATGTCTTCAACAGTTGAAAGAATGTTTTTCAATTTATTATTATATAAAGCAGTACTGCTTGTTTATTTTATGCTCGCTTATTTTTTACTTAGACTGGCAACATATGTTCAATTAGTCTAGATGAACTTAAATGATCACACAATTTACACCTGAATGTTTATAGAGTTGAAGAGTTTTTTGTTTCAAATGACAAATTGTTAAAAATCATTTAGGGGTCATTCAAGAAGTACGTAAGCACCAAAGAGGGTGTCATTATAAAAACAGGGACCATGAAAATGTTTCATGCCGAGTTCGCTGATCCATAATATTCACATCAACAAGTAAATTCCATTATTTTGAAAGTAAATCCAAAAGCTCTGCTTTACTTTTCCGCAAATTTGAATGTCTTAAGTCGTTAAAGTTTTCTATAGTAATAAGATGATGTTTGGTTATTCTAGCGTAGGTAAACTCTCCTTATATGAAACACTTTTGTTGGAACTGAAAGATGAGTTTGTGTGCGATAATTTTATTGAAGATTCAGGTATTGGAAGTGTCCAGCTATGTAGAATTGAAGCAGAAGAAGAATCAAGGCCAGGATATTCAATTGGTTTAGAATATTGAAAAAAATTTAAATAATTAGTGAAATACAGTTCATCACCAAAAATCACCTCAAGATTTGACCTTCCGCCAAATTTCAAAAACAATATGCAATTTACAGAAAGATGGCCTATATATGATTTCTTGAAAACTAGGTTCTCTTTGGCAGATTGGTACTAAAATTATTCAATTTTAACAAAGAACTTGGGTGGCGCACCTTTATATAAGAATACACATATAATAAATTCAATCGATCGATGGGAATGTACCTAAAAAATTATTATATTGAGTGGCCTCAATGGTTTTCGCCCATTTATTAACTCTCTCATTCTCCCAATGAGTTTGAAAGGATTATTGGTTATGAAATAAAAAATATTTAAATGTATACTCCATTTTATTCACCAACAGCAATATGACATGAAATTACAGTACACATATGGCCAATGACATTATTTACCAAATATTTCATGAAATGTGGTCCCATTATATCCAACATCACTGGATGGTGAATCAATAAAGCAAATGTACATCCTAGAAGGAAATATTAAAAGTAACTCAGCATGGAGTGCATTACCGTTTTGGGTTAATGACTAAAACATTAGACATAAATTGTTGTTTCTTTCATTCAATAACAACTTGAAAAGTATAGACAAATTTTCTCAGAAGCTAGTTAGAATTCATTTGTTTTTGAACAATGGATCTCGACTTAGGTTATTCCATACTGTCAATAATAGCCTAAAACCTATCTTTCTGACCAGATCTCAAATGAGCAGAAAAGTACATACAGTACACAGAATGAACCATGGCCGGTCATAATAAATACCAACCCTTAATTGCGCACAACATGTTACCTTTAAAAACCCTTGACTGCATTCTATTACTTGTTTGCATTCCTTTTTTATGAATACTTTCTCTCTCTAACACAGAGCCTGGTTTGTGCAGCGTACTGATCTTGTCCCACCCATGTCTCATTCAATGTACTGTAATAGACCATATTATACCCGTATTATCACAACTGATAAAAAAATTGAATAATAAGAGCACATTTGGAAAATTTCAACATTTTTCCTTGTACCCAGTCAGTGGGTCTCAGGGGTCTGTGCTTGAACCCACATTATTTACTGCATAGTCTAACGGTTCTCCTTTTATTTACCATCATTTGATATTTTTGTATAGACAAATTGCTTTGTATTATTTTATATATTGGTGAATAATAAATGTATTATTATACACTGCAAACTTAAATTTGTGTTGCATTTTGCGACATGCAAATGTATTATTCATTTGAACTGGAAGATGTAATGGAGGTTTCCTCAAAAATTAATGCACATTAAGAATCACTAATTAAATAAAGCCTCTGAAAATCATTCTTTAGCAATCGATCCAAAAAAGTCTAGTGTTATGTTATTTGGAAATGAATGATTGTCAGAGCAGAAAAAACAGGTACATCATAGTTGTCGTTTATATCAGTGTATCAACACAAAAATATCAACCTATCTATATGACAAAATTCATTTTCAACATAATGTTCATGACATTCAAACCAAGCATAATATCATTATCTACCCTGCTGAAAATCACAACACTCAATTTGAAAGATTGTTCTTCTTCAATATCTATAAATTTTGTAACAGATTGTTAATGTTACCAATTCAATACTTATACAAAGACCGTCACTTTATTAGTTGCATATATTTATCATTTGTATTATAATACTTCATCCTGTTTCATATAGATGGCAGCACAATATGTAATGATTGGAAGCTCATTTCTGATCGAGTAGTAGTCTGTCAGTCATTAGAAACGATTGCGTTGTTGTATTGTTATTGTGATATAAATAAAGTGTATTTCACATTCCCGAAATCCTGATCAGTTCAACTCTGCATTATCCCATACATCAGATTACCCTTTGTAATGAAACAGTTGAACCTTTGTATATAGGGTTAGTCTATATACAAAGGTTGAATGAAATTATATTTCAGAAACAGTTGAAAAAAATCAATTTTCAATCATGATTTTGATGTAACATAAACCACCTTTGACAAGGGGAAACAGAGATCGCAATCAATAATAATAATAATAATAATATTCTTAGGCCTACTTCTGTTCTATCATTGAATTATTTTCATTGTTAAATCAGTACTCTAATGAATGTATTTTTCAGTAGTGTTGAATTTATTTTTCAGTTATTTTTCTGCATTTCTTATTTTGTTTTATTAGCATCAAGTATATTATTACATTTTCATATAATTAGTAATTATAATTGCCTGATGATAATATACTACTTTTTTATATTCGAGCTGCTTTACTTCATTTCTTCCTTTTTCTGATGAGTTTTTAGTTAAGACACAAATTACTTAGAAACTATGCCTTGTTTTGACTTGGATGATTTAATTTACTTTTCTAGATTTTGAATGCAATTTCTCTTTTCTGGTTAAGTGAAAGAGCAGACATGAGTATTCATGTGAGAGCCCATGGCCAAACTTCACCTTTTTACTGCATTTTAAATTATTTATACATCTGAATTTAAGTAAACATGTGGTCATTGGAGACATTTATTATTATTATTTCACATTTTAGGTAATAATATTTGCTACATTTATCGAATTTATCTCAAATATAATATCAAATTGTTACATTCACTCTTTTGTCAAGTGAACTAGTGTATTATGTTGAAGAATGTCAGAATAAAATTGTTAGAAATGTCACCTTGTTCATATTGGTAACATTTTCATTTTCTCTGCCCATCAAATGAGTATGAAATATGTTATTGCATCTCATATTCTTTACAAATTCAAGAAATTCACAAATGTGTTGTGTATTGTACCTTTAAGCACATATAGGTAAATACCATATACTTCTTAAACATTTTTGAGCATCCACACAAACCAGAATCTACCAGATATGCCATTGAGATTATTCTAGTACAGTTCAAAATAGTTGCCCGACCGCTCATTGAGCATGGACTTCTGCAAAACTTACCAAGTCTTAACTGTGCCTCTACTTTAGACTGTTCTAGGACCGTCCTGATAGGTTACCCTAATGCAACTATGTTTTTATATTATATATACACTAATAGGTAAGTATATTCTAATTTAGAGGAAAAATATTCTTACCTATCTGCAGGAACACCAATATATTGAGAAACACATTCAAATAAGGCTTTAGCATGAATTTTGTTTTCTTTCACTCCTAATGCTCCAATGCTCATTAGAGTGGCCTGTGCTGCAGGTTCCTTAGTACCTCCCCAAGACATATCAACTCCTCCCACGACTGTTGCACAACAATACTAAAAAATATATATCAAAAGAGAATTCAACAACCTGAAGATATTATATTTAATTTACATTTATGGGTTTACCCAAAGATTTTGATAAAATTCCACATATCTTTGAAGAAAAATCAGCAGGGATTTTATCTTGAGGAACATTCGTTTCCAGTCGAAAATGAGGCATATTTTGAAAAGATTAGAAAAATGTAAATTTTTACTGTATAGAATATTTTATTTTTTCTAATAAGAGTCTGAAATTTGAAAGCCCAAAGAAAGATCTCAAAAAACTAAAAAAAATAAGATATTAGGTTTGTTCTGGTTCTCAATTTGTACTGTTTCGAATCGTCCAAAATCAGTGAGTCAGTTGTGGACTGAAAAGGTTAATNTGAAAAGGTTAATGCGACAAAATGTTCAGTATTCAGTTGGGTGACTGTTTTCTGACTGTTACAAACAGTCCGGGCAGAGAACCAGAACAAGCCTATTAGAAGGATTTTTGCGATTAAGCGGGAACCGGATACCGGGTTACAAACGGTAACACCTTGCAGTAACCGTTTTCGAACATCTCGTTATAGTTGAAACTTGGCTCTTTAAGTTTGGAAGGGGAACATCTTAATCTCAATATCTATAATGTAATTTGGAAATTTCAGTTCACACTCAGAATGCATACGTTTTCTTTATTATAACCCAAACTAATTGTCCTAATCTAACGCTATTCACAATATTCATATGCAGGAGTGCTGAACGAATTGCCAACGTTGAATTTACATGAAAAATTACTCTCTTTTGAATTTTGATTGGTTCAGATAGAGCATGGCGTGATCTATATCTAACATCTATATGTATATGTACACTACTTTGATTTCACCAAGTATATTTAGTTGAACTGTGAAAACAGCTTGGAATTACAAATGAAACTTATAAATTTATTCATAATATAAAATTGAAAATGCTGAATTTTTAAACCCACCAAGGACGTACCCCTGGCGGTAATTGATGGACAAATAAATCGTTTATATTGCTATTGTTAATTAGGGGCTAGGAATTTGAAATAAGTTTTCTTTTATTATTGGTGATCCATCATTACTGGAGTTAATTGTATTATTATTGATAATCAATTATGATTCTAATTGAGTTTTTCTGATTGTTCATAAGGTAACCATGAGTGGCGTTAACGATTGAAGGGAACTTATTCGAATTCCATGTCAAATCGATTTTGAATTGTAGGCTATTTTTGAATCTGCATATTTCAAAAAAAGTTTGGAGAAATTTTTGAAGTAAAACTTCTCAACACGCGCTTGACTTGGAAAATAAGCTGGTGAGTGGGTGACGAGAGCGCTACGAAAATTCTGATCGGGCGAGGCGAACGGAAGTTGAGAGGGAGGTATAAGTTAGTGAAGATAGAAAGAGAGAGTTACGTTTCGCATATTACTGTAGGGCCAAGAGAGAGGTGCGAGCACACATCTACATTAGGCTCTGAAGAATTAGGAGAAAAATATAATACGTTGTCATTAATTTTAGCAGGAGATTACAATGTTAATTTCGCGTCCGAAGATGGACAACTCTTGGTAAACTTTCTACAAGATGAATTAGAACTACAAATGAATAATAATCGAAATGAGCCTATCACAAGACATAGAATAACAATCGAAGCAGTTCTCTCTATCTTTCTAATTTTCATTCAAAAACATATGTATCTTATTTCTCATACCACAAGCCTATTGTCTCGGTCTTACAATCAACCGCAGTAATTATTTATGTATCTGATAATGAAAATAATGAATGAAAATAAAAATCTATTCAAAAATGTTAATATCAATGAAAACCCATAATATATCCACAAGTTTCTAGAGATGATATGAAATCGAGAAGGGTTAATGCAGTCAAGTTGCTGGAAAATACTTCAATGAAAGTCAAAAGGTAAATAGATAAGTACCATTCTGATCAGTGCCATATTGATTTCAACTTAAGAGCCACCGGTAGACAGCTGTTTCAGTCAGGCGGTCCTCGATTGTAGACAAAATGTGAATAACCACGAAAAGTACTTGATAAAAATAACTGCGTAAACGCAAGCGAGACATAAATAGAACCATCTATTACAGTCTTAAATCGATACAGACAATAAGTGATTGAAATAGCTTTGAAAATACTCGTAATATTCACGACAGACGTGGGATACATGCGTAAGGAGTGTACCAAGAGCTGTCTTTGAGAAAACTAACAACAGTTCATATATCATTTGTAATGCAATAACAATATAGTTACAAAAGATTCCTAACTCTTCTACACTCATCCTGATTCTCTAATTATTTTATTGATTAATGGTATGGTATATTGTTATCATTAAAATGTTGATTATTATTATATATTCATACACTAGTACCACGACGGATATTGAATTATATCAAAAAAATCCTTGTGCAATGTTCCTCAGAGAACAGGAATCAAGTTACTAGAACATCCTAGTTAAAACCAACTAGCAGAACTTTGTTTCGATACGGACAGGGTGATCATCTCCAGGCAAATCTGGCATCTGTTTGTAGCAGTCGTACTTGTAAAAGAACAATGAGTATTATTCTTTAATTAGTTGAGAATAACCACCTGCGAACATGTATGTTAGTATGTTTTAATGTTGTTGCATCTCAAAAAGACCGGCTGCGTTGGACGAGCAAACTAATTCTTTTCATTCGTGAGAAACTCTCCGATATGCTTTCTGAACTTTGTTCGATTTTATACGTTTTATACTATTTACACAGTATGCAAAAATATTGCATTTTATCCAGTTCTAATCTATGTTTGAAGTTGCAAGTCCCTTTAGCTATTCGGGAACTTATTTTCAAATCGATTGCAAAATTTGAAGCAAACAGACGAAGAGCGAGTAAAAACGTGGAACAATTTGAATAAAAAATTCAAAGCGTTTCGTAATATTCTACAGTTTATGAAATATCAAACGCTGACAAATCTACTCGTGGCAGATAATCATGGATGCGCAGTAGTCCTAACAAATAAAATTGAGTTAAACATCAAAGGTTGTGACAAGAGCGAAACAACTGGTCTGTGATATGATTTGAGTGACATGTTATACACACGGTATATAACTCAGAGTGTATATAAATATAATTTATGCAAGATGAATTTATGTATTTGGTGGAGTTAAGTTGAAGAAAAGGACAAAGGAGAGGAGACATCAAACTCCAAATCCAAATAGAATTTGATTTGACAGCATAATTAAAGATTGCATAAGTATAATTACACAGTGAAAAGAACAAAGTAAATAATAACCTACCTTAATGTCCGTGTATTTCCGACTCCTACTCACTAGTACCAGTAAAATAGTAAATGAAGCTCATTCAGTCACAGTAGAATATACTGTGATTCAGCATTAGACAAGGATTCCAGTAAAACTCTCTTTGGCTTTCAAGGATATCCTGTGTTTGACAATTGTGAGATATTTTTTAAAACACTGCGAATAAAATGGTAATTATTTTTATTATCAACATTCTTATAGGGCTACCACCATTGGGTTTTTTGGTTAATATAAAATACTGTACAAAGTGAAATGGGCATCAAAGGTCTTACAACATTTGTTAGAAACAAGTCAGAATTTTGTATGGAAAAATTTGAGCTACATGACACAGATATTGTAATTGATGGAGATGCTGTGCTTTGTCAACTTTACTTGAAACATACATTCCACAAGAATGCTTGCTTTGGAGGTGACTATGACAAGTTTGGAAACACAATCTACAAGTTTTTTCTAATGCTTTCTGAATGCAAAGTGACACCCTATGTAATACTTGATGGAGGCTACGAAAGTCGTAAAATGGACACAATTCTAGAACGCTTCAAAAGCAGGCTGGAAAAAGTGACAGTACTGAATCCTAGAACTCAAAATAGAAATACGTCTACACCATTATTCATAAGAGAAACATTTGAGGACATTGCTGTAAAACTCAATATTAAAATGGTGAGATGTGATTTTGAAGGTGATAGAGAGACTGCAAGTATCGCAAAAGTACTAAATTGTCCAGTAATGAGTAATGATTCAGATTTTTTTATATTCAATGTACCCTATATTCCATTTCTGAATTTGAAGATGAGTGTTATAAGATCTACAAAATTAGACCATAAAACTAACAAGGAAATATCTTATAGGTATATTCCATGTGAGATATATAAGATTGATAAATTTATTGCTTGTGTAGGAGGAATGAAGAAAGAAAATCTTCCTCTTTTATCTGCAGCAGTAGGAAATGATTTTATGAATGGGGTGAGTTTATCAAAGTTGAATTTGTGTAAAGGAAATGAAAATAATATTAATATGATTGAAAGAATAGAAATTCTTATAACTTGGTTGACAACGGAAACTAAAGAAAGTGCTATTGAGAAAATCATAAACTCTTTTGATGATTCAGAAAAGCAGTCTGTGTCCAGAGAAATACAAAATGCTATTAATGGGTATACATTTGTTAATAGTAAATATTTGAAATATTTACAGGATAACCCAACAGATCCAGAAGATATTGATACATTTGAAGATCAGCTAGACTCGACATATAATACATATGAAAAGTTGACTCCTAGTTTTCCTGCTCCATTCATTGAGAATTTCAGAAAATCATTGTACCCTACCAGATTTTTGGATATTCTTACCCAGAATAAGTATTACAATTTCAAGCCACAAGTTGAACTGGACTGTTTGGAACATAGTCATACTCCAAGTATTGAAATCATGTCAGCAGTTCAAAAAGTTTTAACTGGCTCGGAAGAGAATTTAGTATGCCTAGTAAGAATTGGCCAAAATGTTGGTGAACAGGTGCTGCCAGTTTGTAGGTATGATTTACCTAGCTTTAAAGAGTTGCAAAAGATGGATGAAGACGCCAGAAAACAAATACTTTTGAGGGTAATTAATATCGACAACAGTTTTATTACGAATACCCTCACGTCCTTTCCAGAATCATGGCATTTATTTATCCTCACTCTCAAATATATGATCAATAAGTCAATAATATCATGGCCTCTAGTCTATACTTTGATAATATGTAAGATAGTCATCAGTCATTTGGACCCAAAAATAGGATTTCATCGAACTGTTCAAACATTTAACCAACAATACCTCTACCGAATCCGTAATATTTGGGGTCAGAAAAGGACTCGGCCAAGTACATACTGGAACGTTAAAGATTTCCTGAATGCAATTACTTTCGAAGATGCTCTGCTAGTTATGAGCCAGGTTATGCCTTATTTCGAAATTAATAATCAATTACTTAGAGATTACAGATCATTTGATAGGGCTTTAATGCATACAACATCACAATTCCAAAGTGTTTTATTACATGTTAAATGTCTCAATCAATTATTTAATATGCCTTTTGCAGACTTCCTCATATCTAATTGTTTCAATGGTACTTTCATTTACAACCTCACGGAAGATTTGACAAGACGACCTGATATTGATGACTTCTTGAACTACTGCTTCCGAAAATCCCCTTTGATTATGCATATTTTTGAACTCATTGTGAGTTCTGTAAAAGGAGAATTAAGAATACCACTTGGAGAAAAAAGAAGAAGAATCGATGTTTGTCATTCTTCTCATATGAGTGTTGTTTATAATTAGGTTTTATGGTTTTTTTTTCAGCTTTTGGTGTCACAATTTTAGCAAGGGAATTCAAATTTTAACTGTGAATGAATCTGTATTATGTGGTTTTTCATGTTTTATATGGGTTTTTCGTGTTTTGTATAGGTTTTTCGTGGGTATGTCTGGTATTGTTAGTTATGCCCTACATTTTTGTGTCATAATTATTATTGCTCGTTAAAAATTGGTTTTTAATGAGGATCAGATTTTCAATACTCTTTAAACATTTCATAATCGAAAATATGAGTTTGTGGGTTCTATGTTAGTCTGTATTATTTGTGAATGCCATTAATATTCATTTGACAGTCTATTAAAAAATTTGGAAAAAACTTATTAGAATCAATTATATTTGTTTTTTTATTATTTCTTATATACTTCGAAAATTGTCCAGAAGGTGGAATTTACTTTTTTATTTGTTTTATGAAAAATATGACCCTATGATTGAGGGGGTAACGTTTTTATGATAAATCATGATATTTTATATTCAAAAAGGTTTATTAGGTGACAGGATCCAATTATATGAGAAAAACAATTGCTTTTTTGCCAATGTTTTATATTTAAATTCTAAATTTAAAAATCATCAGATGTGTGAGAAATAAAAAAGATTAGCAATTTGTTGTGTTGACCTTTAATATTTTGTTTGCTTCAGTGTTTTTCATTTCTCACGTGTTGAATGATTTTTAAGTTTAGTTATATTTTTAACATGGAAAATCTCGTTTTCGAGACCTGAAGAAAAATTTAATCAAATTCGGCACGTTGGCAAGGAAACCATTGTTCTTTTTCTGAGATAATTTGACACTGTTACCCAACAAACCTTTTCATACATGAGTCATTTGAATCACTAGACTAATGATATTTCATGTTAAATAGGAATTGTTCTTTAGGATATTCTAAATTCAGTCCTGAAATCGTCTGTGTACGTCTCCAACAACATGAGTGTCAAGTGTTTGGAATATATTTTGAATACACACATATAAAATTTTGTAGTTATGAATGAATATTTGTAGTTTATGTTAGTTTAATGGATAGCCATTTTTCAACGATAATTATGAAAATATTGACACCAAATTTGCCATGAAATTTTTTATATCATATGGAAATAAATACGTTTTATGTAAATGGTTTCCTTTTCTTGATTTTTTCAGATGTGTTCAATCAAAGTGAAATTTCTATTTATATATTCATTTATTTATCTAATGGGCAGCACCCAATATACAAACATTTTTTCACAAAGGTGTACATAAATATTTATGATTAAGATCAATATTAAAATTGAACCTTAAAAAGTAGGAACTAAGATCAAACCCAACGACTATAAATGAGTGCATTGTGATACACATATATAAACAAACATATACAGTGCATTCCATTTAAAACGAGCCACCCTGAATAACTTTTGGTATGATGATTTTC
>WOGL01001628.1:0-11030 GCA_015342145.1 Leptinotarsa rubiginosa | reverse complement strand
CCCTTTTCTGAACTTTGAAGGGCCGTAACTTTTTAAATAAGGGAGAGCGCCGCTTTTTTCTTTCGGATTCGTAATCTACGCATCAAAATACGTAAGTACAGTCAAAATTTTTTTCAAAATCGTCGGGTGTCCACAAAACGAAGTTTTACCAAATATTTATATTTTTAAGTTAATATGATTTTCCTAAAAAAAATTAAATGTGGCAACCGTGAATGAATTTTTTGAGGAGCTTCGATTTTATACAGATTATTTGACATTCTTCATTCTGATTTTCTACTGTGAAACCGGTTTGTAAGTAATCACTCGATTTTCTAGGACTGAATGAACTAAAAGCATTCGGAAGAATTTGCTCTGTGAGGAATCTTGCACAAATGTCTGTAGTTGTTTTCCCGCAGATATTTGACAGATTCCACTATGTAGGAACGCTGGGGAAGAAGAATATTTTGAATTTCAATCCAAAATAATATATTTATTTCCTAAGTGCTTTCTATAAGTTTCTGTAAATGAAACAATATTCAATTAGTGAATCAGAGGTAACTTATTCATAAAAAAAAGATAACCTTTTACAATATTCACAAAGTCTAATATGGCAAAATAAGGTGTTGTGGAATTCAAGGTCCTAAAGAATTTCAACAAATTATCTGAAATTCACTTTGGATATCATATGCTATTTGTTATGATTAGTTTCTTTGAACTATAGTTCATTTCATATATTTTCAGTCCATTTTAAAAAGTTTCATCATATTCATTTTATATTTGTTATATTTTTGTGTTTTCAGAACACTATTGGCTGAGAGTTGTTTTAGTAAAATGTTTGTTTTGTGGCAAAATTATTACAAAGCTATCATATTGAATCTACATATTGATCTACACATCTTCGTAAAGAGTTAATTTTTCATTATTTGTTATGATTATTACAGCAGGTGATGACGGCCCTCCTCCATGGGTGAATTTTGGAACCAAAATCCAAAACAATAACCAAGAGTCTAATTTTAAATCCTTAGGCAAAAATAAAGATTCAGTTAAAGAAAACTCTGAATTTGAACTTCAGAGGCAAGGTGCGATTGCAGAAGCTACCTCGGGAGCTACTAAGAAGGTGTTCAGTGGTAGAGTAAAACAAAACATACAACCAGCGAAGAGTACGGACAATTTCAAGGATAAAAGAGAACACAGGAGTAAAGCAAAGTTTACGCAAAAAGAAGAGATTTCAGAAAAGCCACAAAGACCTTCGGAAAAAGTATCATTGTTTTCTTTTCTCGAAGATAAGTTGCCAGTTAATGAGACTCAGTCTACTGCCAGAACCAACAACACACAACCCGAGAGCAACAAATTATATAATCTACAAAAAGGATATCAAAATCAGGCTCAACAACAGAACAAGGAATTCAGTTTCCCTCGTGAAAAACCATTGAACCAGAATAATCCTAACCAATTAGAAAACCCTTACAATAATAGAAGCAGTATGTTGCAAAGAGAAAAACCAAAATCAAGTGAGAATCGTGTATATCCCACATCACAAGCCAAATCAGATAATCAGATTTCTCAAAATGTGTACAATGATTTCAACATACCGGAAAGGTTACAGAGAAAACAAACTGATAAATCCAACAGCTATGGCATTCAAAATAGCTTTGAGAACAGAAATAGTAATTCATTTGACAGGGCTCAACCGAAACCTTCCTCTCAGTCACAATACTCACAGAAAAAACCAACCAATGACTTTCACCAGAACTCGAACCAAACAAATGCTGACAGTCATGTTGATGCTTCTGATAGGTTGGCTCAGAAGCCCAGAGATAATAAAGATTTTAACCAGAATCAAAAAAATGGTTATAATCAAAACTCTACAAATAGATCGCAGTATAAACAAAACGATAACCGCTATTCATCAACATCTCGCAATAACTACATAAATAGATATGAAACTTCTGACCATAAACCAAGTGAAAAAAGAATTTCGAATGGAAATAATAAGAAATACAGTAAAAATCCAACCAATAACAGTTCTAACACAAATTATCTAAAATCTCTCGATAAACCCCAACAAAAAATTGATGATAGCAATACCTCAGAAAATATGAGTAGTTCACAAAATGAAATCAATGATATAGCTAATAATGTAGAGAAGATATCTGTAAACAGTCAGTTTGCCAGTCGTAGTTTGAGGCAATATTTAAACCTGGGCCAGGTGAAAAAAAGTGAAATCTCAGGGAGTAAAGAATTAGTTGATTCAAAATGGAAAATTGGTGATGACTGCTTAGCTAAATATTGGGAAGATGGACAGGTGAGAAACTTTTGTTTGATTGGTTAGTTTTAGATTTGTTTAATTAGTTTGGTTGAATTGAATTTTTAGATATTGTACAAATGGTTGAAAAATTCTAATATCCCTTTTTTCAGTTTTATGATGCCACAATAACGGCTATCACTGATAAAACCTTTGCAGTCAAGTTCAAAGGTTATGGAAATATTGAAGAAATTTTAAAGAGTGATTGTCTGCCAGTAGCGCATAGCAGTAAACAAGATTATAACCATCAAAATAGGCATTATGATCAGAATACTAGGCAGCATTCGGGTAAGAAAATTGACTGTGAATGTAAAACAGTTTCAGTCTTGAATAATTGAATTATTTCCTATAATTTTGATCTATGTTTAAAGTTTATTTAGTCTCTATTACTACATGTGTCCGGCAGCTTTCCAGTCACTGGTTTATTTTTTTGCTTAATGATTGAGCTGTACAATCTGACAGCTGACAGATCTGATTTTGTCTTAATAAATCCCTTTGCAATAAAATATGAAAACCGACATATTGTTAAAAAATAATATAATAAAATCACAATCAACAAAAGAAATATTGCTCTCTAAGATGTGTTCAGTATATATTTCATTAATATTTTTGAAATATTAACATTGACCTGGACAACTAAAGAATTAATGCATTTTTTATTGACTATTTACAAATTGATTAACCACCTAAATTTCGTTAAATCTGCTTCAAATTACTGTTTAAAGATAAATGCCAGTTGTATTCAAACCAAAAAAAAACACTGTGACTCACGTTTCGACATGAACACAATATCAACAATGAATTGCTGGCATTGGTTAATGAAGCTAAAAGCCTCGGTATTCTCGGTATTACAACGAGCATATTCTATTTTGAAAACGATTTACGGATGTCGAAAAACTCTAACACCGTATGTGAAAGATATTATTTGTGAGACATTGCTGCTGTCATTGTTCAATTTTGGAGATTCCCTTTTATGGTCCTTGCTTAATAAGTTAATATCAAAACAAAATTCAAAAGGTAAATATCATGTTTGAGACTAATTTTTTGTATTCGTAGACGTCAGAAGATATCACATAAATTTCAAGACATTGGATGGTTGAATAATAAATTACAAGACAGTTGCACCTCCTGGTCCAGAATATTTACAATAAAGTTCTATTCAGTAAAATGTGACAAAAAAATATAAAAAGTGATAATTTGTTAGGAATGTAATGTTATAATCAAAGATCGGATACAGAAAAGTTATTTTCTCTATCATTCCAAGAAACATTATACTTATGAATTAAGATTAATTAATGGGGCTTTTATGCTGAACAGCCACTAACACTGCGACCTTTGCAGATCTATTGTGTGTGCCCTCATGTATGCTAGAGTTCCTTGTCTAGACCCGTCCTTGTAACTAGACTCCATAGGCCAGACCTCAAGTTCCCCATATATTGAGAGGGTTGTGGTTTTTCCTCCCCTAATGTTGCAAACATTAGTAAACAAAATTTAGTAAACAAGAAATCATAATGGGTTTAAGAAGACATCTACTGAAAAGATAGTGAAGAGAAATATGACAAAACTCTGGAGTTGTTGACTGAAATCAAAAAATCTATTTCAGTAGGAAGGACAGCTGAAATGACGAGACATTCAAAATAATATAATTCCCATTAAAATCGACACGGAAATAAAATATCAGGCAGATAAATGAAACTGGAATAATTTTAGAAACGAATTCAAGTTTATTTTGGCAAGACTAGAAAAATCTACAGAAAAATTGTCTTGAGATCCTTTGTAGGTTATCGTCATAATCTACTAACTGAATATTATCAAAATCAAAGTGATGAGATCATGATGATGTTCTGACAAAGCTGTCCTCATTAAACTCGGCAATCATATTTTTGTTGTTTCACTCACGAGCCCTTTCTGCCCTATGTAAATTTTATCACAATTCAAACATTCTACTTTGTACAATAAGTTTGATTAACTTCCTTCTGTAATTTTTCTTCCAATGTTAGAAGGATGTTTTTTATATTTGTTATTGTTCGGTTTCTAATGCTCGAGCAACTCTCTCTGAAAATCCTTTGACATGACTCAGTTTGAAATACTTTTTTTCTTCCATATTGCTGGAAGACAGGTAGCTTGACCAGTATTCGAACAATTGTATAAGATTATATTCACGAGATATTTTGGAATTGATTTTTCAACAATAAATTTGTCATCTGAACATATTCTATGTGATATTTTTCAAGGCTGTGTCAATGCAGTTTTTTGTGAAAAAGGATGACACTACAAAAAATTTCAAAATTCTGTCTGGTTTGATTGTTTTTTTGTACTAATTACTAGACAAACTTCCATTTTCATCCCAATATTATCAAAGTGTCTAGAATTGTTATGGTGTTGTGATAATCTTCTTTTTCAACTGTTAATTGTATTCTCTCGTGAACACTGTTACTCTTATATTGAAATCTCCAATAAAATCAATATGCGACTATATACAACTTTATGATCATTGCACTTGATGTATGTAAATGATTTGTTCGTTTTATTCTATTCTAATATCTTGAATATTTATTCATATTATTGTTGTCATTACTACTGTTACTAAGTTACTGTACCGATTATTTACTTTATATCCTGTGAATGGGTGAATTCTGTTGGGCAATAAACGATTTATTATTATTTCTTATTATAAGCTATCTAGAAAGTATTCGTTAAAATGTTTAGCTATTTCAATATCATTCACAACATACCTCTGGTTTTCAAATTGTATATCTCTACAGAAACACAACTCTTCAATTCTACTGTAAAACAAAATTTTATGTAAACAATTTGTTATTTCAGACAATTTATTCATTTTCCAATAATATTCAGTTGTTTAAAGAGTGAATTTTGTCTTCAACATTTCATTTTCAACATGTTTCCAAGCGACCTTATTTTTTTTTTTAGGCTCTATGGAATTCAGAAGAAGCTCACGAAATTATAAATAAGGAGTCAAGATAGAAAATTGCCAAGCATAAACACAATGTCAATCTTTGATTAAAATTCATTTCATACTAATTATTTATTTACATTTTCTTAGAAGGTGTGAAATTAATTTTTAATAAACTGATACATTATTCCTAAATAGTTTTTATTTTCATAATAATAAAATGTATAAAATATAAACCTTTCAGTGCAGTGGAACTATTGAAATCTAGTTTGAGTGAAGACATTCATCTATAACTTTTCATAAACACATTCTCCGGCTATCCAAGTTGAGATAATGTCAAAATTATCATCTAGTAGAATAAAATCTGCGTCGGCATCAAAATTTAAAGTTCCTTTGGTGTTTTCTATACCAAGAACTCTTGCAGGATGCAAACTGGCTGCTTCTAAGGCATATTCGGGGCCACAACCTGAAAAATTACCTGAATTTCGACAAAAGTATCAACTGTCATGTGTGAACAAAAACTTATTACTTCTGAGTGGAAAACAATGTAAACCAAAAGTTTAGGTGTTTTTTTTTTGTGTCAACGGCATCGACTGCTTCAGTCAATAACTTCTTGTTCTGGATAGGCAATAATAATAACTCCCCAAGCCACCTAGGGAATATCATGGCTATTTGCAGTCTGTCAGCCATGTAACGTAGCAGAGTCATTCCAACTTCAACTAGATAAATTCTCTTGAGAAAAATATCTAGTCAAGGTTGGGATCGAACCCAAGACCTTTCAATCATGAGTCAGGCGCACTACCACTGCGCCAATTCACTGGTAGCTTGGGTGTTATTTCACTTCATATTTTCTGAAAATTTTCAGTCCATTTAAAAAATGTTCAATTTTAATATAAAAACAAATCTTTCTACTCCAAAATGTCTGTTATTTTTTTATTCTCCTTTGGATTCAAAATCTGAAAAGCTGTAATATAAGAGCAATTTGAAAATGTATCCACTGAGGTCAACATTTGTCATATTCAAGTAACACTGAAAAGTTATAGGAATGACAACACGTTTCACTACACACTTGTTGCGGTTTTGTGAACTGTTCAGTGAAAATCTTACAAAGTGTTACTTGAATATGTTATGAATTTTCATCAAGTGTCGGCCAATTCAATCAAATAACATATTTCAGACTGTAGACACTTATAAACTCAAAAATAAAAAAATCCAACGTTCATTCCTTCACAAATCCAAATCTTAAAAAAAATATCAAATCGCTTCATCAACAAATTCACTCACTCTTTTCACATTCAGGATTTTTATATTGGACTGAATGAATGGCAACAAAGACAAATACATTTGTATTAGTCTTTGATTAAAATTTGAATTTGCCCATGTTTTCACAAAATGGATAACATTTCAAAGTGAATTCATTTTAGTCTATGTTTTTGACAGAGTCAGTACTCAGAATAAACAATATAAATATTGATATGAAACAAATTTTTCATCAAGTTCTTTTCATTATGAACAATAATTACCCAATAATAAATTATATATTTACCAGTAGCTTCCATGAAGAATCTAACGCACTGAATCATTGAAGTAATGCTACCACAGAGTGTATCAGTTCCAGCAACATAGGCATTTTGTTCCCTGATTTCAATATCCATTTGTCCTATTTTATATTTTCCTTCTCCAAGACCTAAGGCTGATATTGCATCTGTCACTAACACCAGACCTAAGGTAGAATTCAATCATCAAAACTACAGGAAGTGATTTTTGTGTTTACACTCATGACTACAAAAACTTGAACCTGAGAACAATGTTGGCCTCTTCCGTGGAACAGAAAATGTCATTTTTAATAAATCATTAATGTAATTTCCAGAATGAATATGAAAAAAATGCCAAGATGGGACAGAGTATAATCAACCCAATATTAACTTATCTCTCAAATATATGTCCCAATCTAAGAATTGTGGCTCAATACAATTTGTTACTTCCTAAACATGTCATTGCATCCTGAAATTCCTTTGACAAGAGGCACTTACACGGAAACATATGGCATTTTAAAAACAACATCTTCTAAATTGTAAACTTTCACAGCCGGAGATAACTGTCAAAGCTATTTTTCAGATATTTAGCTGACGTTTCGTCTACTACTGCGGTAGGCATTACCAAAGGCGATGAGGTAACGAGGGAAGGGCTCGAGTTGTTCTCAATGCAGAAACTATATTGTTGAATATATTGTCTCAGATTTATCATGATAGGATTTAATGACTTCGTTTGTGTACAATTATGTACAAGGTAGCCAGATTTTACTAATGTTCATTGCCTCTTCCTTTCTACTGAAAGTATACTTCTGTTTATGAATTTCTATTGCCTCTCTATATTCTTGGATAGTGATGTTGACTTTTATCAAGTATTAGTGTATCTTCGAATGAGATGATGTGGGTTCCTTCTGAGAGCATGTTCGGCTACAGCTGGTTTGTCTATTTACCCGCAGCTACAAGGAATCCGATATATCGCGGGTGTTGCTAAAGACTTCCTGGGATCCTTAGCTGACCTTGGACTCTCTGACAGTTTTTGTTGGTTTAAAAATTGGTTTCACAAACCGGCTTGGGAGAATTTTAGAGAAACAAGACGTGAAAAGAATATTTAGACAAACGAAAACTATCAGAGAGAGTCTAAGAGAGCCCGTACACGAGCCACATTTTGCGATCGGATCGACCACACAATTGCAGTCGCGTTCCAGCGAACTCAAGCCACCCATAAGAAATACTGTACTATACGTACACGGGCGTTCACAAAAGTCAAAACAGGCGTTTACCGGTTGTTTTTTGCTTAACAAAATTGGTTTTTCAGCTAATCTTTTTAATGTCTTTACAAATTTTTCAGGGATTTCAAATCAATTTATATCATATTAGACAATGAAAGTCCGAACTGATGAAATGCACCACGAAACATTGTCAACCACCTTCAAACAATAGTTTTTTTTCATGCCATAAATTTTTCGAAGTACGCTTTCTAGTGATTCATAAACATTTCCACGTTATTTTTTCAGTATTACATTTATAGTGAACTATGCTTTTTTGAACATTTACCCAAATTGGAAATGTATCGACAAGCTAATAAATTAATTTAATCGTTCATGGAAGTATTTCAGCCTTAATATTTTCCAGTCATTATTCTAATATAATGACCCTTTTCAGCCGTTTTTGTACCCAACTAGACCAGTGATCTTTTTAAATAACAAATAGAAATTCGTGATTGAATCTTGATCTGACATCGTTGTGTATCGATTCCTTCATCTCGATAACGCTGTATTTCATTCTCGAGAGAGAGAGAGAGAGCATTTCCATTTGAATTAACTAAAATAAACTGACGGTGGAATTGTATTTCAATTACAGGCTGTGTTCAGCCAATCTATGTATAGATTTCATCTGGAAAACACTTCATTAATGAATCCAATTAACAAAAAATTGTGGTAATTGTTTATTTACTGCATTGAGCGAATGTAGATAGTTCGACACGTGAGAGCCAACGGACTTTGAATTGCTCCTTCGGATGTCGTTTGTTTTTTCTTCTTGCGCTGTGTGCGAGATTGGTCTGCGGAGGTGGGACAGGGAGAGATCATCGAGAGATTGCTCTTTTCTTTATCGATCTATCACCCACGAGAAAAACATTTCATTTCTGAATGATGTAGTCAGTCCTCAAGATTTTTTCCTAGAATAAAATTCATAGATCAGATTATTTTTTTTATTGGTCAAATTATTACACCTCAGTGCTATGACAAGTCAATAATATATACTTATGATGCACTGTTTGGAACCTTTGGTGTAGTAATGAATATTACTGAAGTTTTTTCCCAACACCAAATCGTTATTTTTAACACCTCGACACGTGTTTCGATCACCGAGTGATCATCTTCAAGAGGAAGATTAAACTGGAAAACTTGCGAAGTTAACCCTACTTCGCAAGTTTCCAGTTTAATCTTCCTCTTGCGAAGTTAACCCTACTTCGGGAAAAAACTCCAGTAACATCAAATCGTTATTTTAACACCTCGACACGTGTTTCGACCACCAAGTGATCATCTTCAAGAGGAAGATTAAACTGGAAAACTTGCGAAGTAGGGTTAGCTTGAAGATGATCACTTGGTGATCGAAACACGTGTCGAGGTGTTAAAATAACGATTTGGTGTTGGAAAAAACTCCAGTAATATTCAATAATATATAACATAAATGTGAACTAGAATTAAAAGTATCGAAAAGCAGTAGGTAGCTGATAAAAATTGTATATGATACGAGCACAAAATGAAGTAAATAAATATATAATAATCATTCCTCGATTTGAAAAAATATAACGATCTACCAAACATAATTTACAACCATTAGGTTGTAAATTATTAGGCATTAGGTGATATTTTCATTATACTTTAGATACTCAACTGCACGAACTTTTTGTAATCACCAACATTCATTTAGTTACATCATGACTCCTTTCTGCCAGAAAATGCACTTCAGTGGAATATTTCATAATAGAAGAGAGATTGCTATCGATGGGATGGGTGAAGTACAAGAAATATGAGCATTAAGAGAGTTTCGGTCGAGTGAACTCGGTGGCTACCTTTTTTAACCAGATTGTGACATTTTAAATTTGTTCGGCCCGAATCAGGTAAAAGCAATTTATATTGACTTGCTTTCAGGTTATGATCGACGGTATAATTACAATCTACACACCACGCTGTCCCATTCTCCATTTTCAATATTCTAGATAATGTGATATTCATCAGTTACGATTCAATTCTTATAATCATCCTTTGGTGGAATATCACGACATACCTTGTCTGCTTATCATTTTCAATGCAGTTAATTTCATGTCTTTTCAATACACTAATCATGTATCCAAAAAAAAACACTTCAATGTGAGATTTCCACTTGACAGTTTACAAAACCGTGACACGTGTTTCGCCATATAGGCATCACAATATTAATTAAAGAAATTCTGTCTGTCTGACACATTCAAGATGAAGACACACCTGTATTTCAGTCATTTTTGAAAGCAGATATTTGTTTTTTGGTATAGTCGAAGTAAACGATATTGTGCACTCTTAAATTTACCAGCACTCTCTAAGGCCAAAAAAACCAATACATAGAAATGAATCGGCAGCGAACTAGTCCACGTGGACTGTAAACTTGGCGGTTCGTATTGGATAATTTTGACTAACCGAATTGTATGATTGGCTGAAGAGTCATAAAATCAAATTTGAAATAATGTTACGGTGACGAATAGAAATCGGGAATGCGGGGATGGTTATCGCCGTCGTGTTCAGGTCATGAACTGATCACGATTTGAGTGTTGAAATTCGATATTGGTGCAGTTATACTTAAAATTTTTGTTATCTATTTAAAATGTGGCGTCCTTCGACAAGTACTAATAGCAATAACAAAGCAGACTTTTTCTTGTGTAGTGATTCCAATAGCGATGGTGAACAATGCGAAAAAGAGATACCAGTGAATCAGATTCGGATGCATTTGAATATTGAAACACAGAGAGTATGTTTCAATGTATATAAGAATCTACATATCAAGTTTGGTTTCGAGGGAAAAAAAATTATTACAAGCAACATCAGATTTGACAGAAATTCCTTTCTCAACTGTACGTAAAATAGTCAAAAACAAACCTTACGAACGCAAGACGCGATGTGATTCGGGATTACCAAAACCTTTAGATGTTCATCTAATAAAATCATTGAAAAAAACAATATACGACTGTTACGAAAGCAATGAGATTCCCACAACTGAAATCATAAGGAAGAAATTGAATACTTTCGGCTGTAATGTGAGCTGC
>WOGL01001627.1:0-11046 GCA_015342145.1 Leptinotarsa rubiginosa | reverse complement strand
ATGATCACTTGGTGATCGAAACACGTGTCGAGGTGTTAAAAATAACGATTTGGTGTTGGGAAAAAACTCCAGTAATATTCATTACTACACCAAAGGTTCCGAACAGTGCATCATAAATATAACACTAAAGTTTAACCAATAACCCTCATAGTACGGCTGAAAGTCTTGGAAATGTAAACGTAACAGCCCAAGAAGTTTTTATGTTCCTCGATTGCTTTGTTATAATGATATGTGATATATATGTTGATATTTGCTTCAACAACGCTAATTTCGAATATTTGAGAGTAAATTGATGGTGTTCCTACCAATTTTTGCGTACAGGCTGAACTACAGCGGTCTGGCAATTTTCATCGAAAAATCATCTTCTGCGATTAGGCCCATTTCTGGATGAATGGGTACGTGAACAAGCAAAATTGTCGAATTTGGAACGATACCAATCCACATGAAATACAAAAGCGTCCAATGCATACCGAAAAAATCAATGTTTCGTGTGGATTTTAGGCTGGCGGCGTCATCGGTCCATATTTATTTCAGAAAGACGTTAGCCAGGTCATCACTAAACTGCGAACACCATAGGTCGATGATTACCAACTTTTTTTGACCTGAATTGGTCGATCTGGATACCAACGATACGTGGTTTCAACAGTACGGCGCTACGTGCCACATTGAATATTTGCGGGCATGGTCATCTCACGTGGAGGTGATGTGAACTGGCCACCGATTTGACCCCGTTAGACTTTTTCTTGTGGGGTTTTCTTAAGTCGCAGGTCTATGCGAATAAGCCATAAACCACAGCGGTCCTCAAAGTCAATATTGCTCAAATCCAGTCTGATTCATGCGTCAGAGTCATGGAAAGTTGGACGTTTTGGACGCGCTAAACCCAGAGAAGCCGTGGCGGACATTGTTGTTAATGCATAATGGCATCAATTGGTCTATCAAACGAATCAAAAATGACGACGATATCTCACACACACTTTGTCTTATTTAAATTTGAAGATGGGAAGCGCTTAATGAAATACCTTAATCAAGTTCTTAGGCGCATTGTCAATATCTCTGAGGATTGTGAAGTAGGGATAGTAGGTAGTGTTTGTTCCTGTAGATTTACTGCGGAGTGGGATGCGAATTGTTCCGCAAGAAAATTTTCTCTTTCTATTGCTGTGTAACCATCTGGTATAATTGGTGTAATTGCAGACACTGGACACTGGGAAGCTTGCATCCTTGTCGATAGAGAAGACTGGCTCACAAGTTTTGACTAACTATGGTTTGTCGTTAGAACGTCATTTATAGTCAATCACTTTCACTGCAAAGGACGACTACCTTAAATTCCTCGAATTTTCAAAATCGTGAATATTTTTGGATTCTTTAAACAATGTGTGGCGGTGTAATGACCTCATAGCAACATCCTACACTCGTGCATTGAGGAAAATTATCGAACAGAAACCGTTTGGTGTGAAAGCATCATCGATAATAGACCGACCGAATTTTACCGATCTTCAAAATTAAAATAAATAACAAATATGTATGTAATACGCCATCAATAACTCTAATAACGACTATAAAAGTTACCTTGAAATAGAAAGTGAATTTCATAGCGGGATTATAACAATAAGATACCGTCGTGGAAACGAATCGAAAATAATAAGCCGGAAGTAAATAGCCTCTCTTTTTATCAAAGCGGATAATAGGAAAAGAAGTCAAGAAACGTAATTTGTTTTGTTATGAAATGATGTATGTCGACAGTGAAATGAAAAACTCAGGTAGCAATTAGCTAATTAGCAAAGTTACATGATTAAGTTTGTAAATTTTCGTCTTTTGATGCTTCACCAAGAACATTGTGTGTCATGTTAATATTGAATGTAGTAATAAGCAGTCTTGCATTCTTGCAATTTCAATTGAAAACATAAAAAAACACCAAAAAATTTGATAACTTAAACCTGTTTTACGAATCACACTTTGAAAGGTAAGCCTCCGTTAGTCCTTAGCTTTCACAAGTTTCGACTTCTGAGAGTTGTCGTTCGTAGTGGGGGAGACAGCTGGTTACAGTTGTTAATGTTACAAGGCAAATAACCGATGAGGTTGAATAACAACCGAATCCGTTATTTGTGTAACGGCCGTGTGTCGTCCAAGACTTTTCGTAATCTCTCTGAAAGATTAAAATTATTTTTGTTCTTGAAACGAAAGTCTGATGGATACACACCAAAGAAAGCAAAAATTTCGTCTGAAGAAGAAGTCCCTAAGTTTTTGTTGGAGGGATCATATTTGGTTGCGCTCAACGGCCGCAAGCCGTTAAAAAACCTTAACAGACGGAGGCTGTTAACATTAACTTTTCAATTGTCGTCTTAATACCGTTAAATAAAAATAACAGTATGGGATCGACTACGAAGGGACTGATTTTAAACAGATTTTTGTATGAACAGATACAGAATATCAGAAATATGAATAGGTAAAAATTCTAATTTGTATTGGAAGGAGTATATTGTTTGCAAAAGATTAGTTGAAAAAATTGTCTTTCTACTTCTCCATTCTTACCAGAAAAATAGAAAGGACGAAAGCAATTGATAAAATGGAACCTAATTGTTTTCTTCTTTTCTTCGAAAGTTTTCTATCTTTTTGTATAAATATGAAGAAGTTGAAAGTAAAGAAGATTTTTTTCCTTCCAGATCTAATGATACATATGAAAAACTACTAATACCTCATTAGTTTCAGCTGATTTGCATATTCAAAACAAAAATGTTAAACGGATAAATTTTGATTCAACAGCAGCACCTTTTTCGCTTTACTCAAAAAATGATGAACGAAATTCTGAAATGAAAAAATCTTTGTGAAAATTAGCGATAAATTTTATATAGTTCCTTTCCTAAAAACTGATACAAATATGATTCAGTTACAACGTGACGGATTTACAATTGAATACAGGTATCAGGTACAGTTTCAATTTCTACTTTCTTCAAATTTACTCATTGCACCGGGAGATATGATTGAAAAAAACTTTATGATTGCTACCTTGATGGATTACCTCCTTTGAAGTCATACCTACATCAGATGATTTGAACAAACAGAGAAATATATCAAACAAAAAAAGTCGGTCAAAGAATCCGGATGAAGCTGATCAATTTGGTAAGAACTATTTTTATTTGATTAATCTAATAGGATAATGAATGTCATTGATGACGTAAGTAGATCAAACTTATTCCGTGACATAAAAATTGTAATTCACGAATTATTTGTGTGTTTTTTCTTATAATGTTATCCAGATTGGTACTGAAGAGCCCTAAGGCAAGTGTCTCACGGCGAAACATCGATGTCTTCCAGTGAGGATGACAGTGTTCCATATAAGTGAAATTTTTACTTTTCATTCAGTATATTGTGAAGGAATCCTGTGAATGATACCTGATTCAATTCCATAACGAATGTTTGCATAATTCAGTGTTCATATACAAGTATTTGTTTCGAAATAATTTTTCTTTCGTGTAATTCAATGTTTACATGGAAGTAGCTGTTTCAGGATGGCTTTTTCTTCCAGTTTGGGTCTGAAAGTTACTTCTTTGCATGATCTACACATCCATGTATAGAGTTATTTATTTTCAAATTGATGACTTCCTTCCTTTCTTTGGAAGATTTCCACATTTTTTTGTATCAAGATGGAGTAGTAGAAAGCCAAAAATTTTCTTTCCCAAAAAATAGTCACTCCCAAAAATATAATCCTTTCAATATAAATTCTTTATTCTTTCGACAATATCAAAAAAAAACTTTCGTTCCACCCAGTAGCAAGGCTGGCACGGATGGAGAGGAAGGTCGCGTGTTACAAATTACTTCGAAGAAAGTTGAAATTATGTAATGATCAATAGGTTAGTAATTCTTTCTCCGTTTGAAGCGACAATTCATTACATGATTCGTTTGCCACTGAGAGCAGGTTATTTCACATTAATTTAATGTAAGTATAGGGTCATGTAATGAGGTCATGTGATATTTATAGCAAATACCTAAGGAATGAAATAGTAAAATATTCATGGATTGCTTTGTTGTCTATCAGGGGTGAATAAATATTGAATGGGGTAGTTTTGAACAATATGCGTCTGTATTTTACTCTATTTCTGTTTGTTCTCACAATTTCTGCTAGTAAAAAAATTAGGCTAGGAAGAGAGAAGTAAAAAAATGAATATCAAATTTTGATGCTCCTGAAAAATTACCTTCTCCAAGTTTAGTTGTGTCTGAATACATCTGATAGAAAACAAGGATGCAACTAAAATTGAAATAGATTCACCAAATTTCTTATAATCTTATTTAACTTAAACTATTGTATGCTAGGGGCAGATATGAATCAAAACTGAAAAACATCAATTCTGAACTTCAACGAAGCACATTACACGAAATTATATTCATAAACGAAAGTGATTCTCTTCGATAAAAAAAATATCATAAAATTCGCAAGGCACGTAGTCAAAACCAAAAACAAAAATATACCTGATGATTCTCTCATGGCATAAAATATTTGTTTTCGCATTTATCTGTTCGATACAGCTTTTTTTCTGGACGGTTTTCATAATTTACAAGAAATGCAAATTTTCTTAAATATAATGGAATATTTTTCCTAAAATAATAGCTGTCGTATGCGATACTAGTATCTGATTCAAAATTCCATATAGCTCATTTTTCAAAGTGTACAGGTATCTTAAATAATCCCAACCCTGTCACGAAGCTTTCTCATCTCATAATTTTCGATAGCTCTTTTCTATCTGATAATCATAATGAAACATTCAAACAAGTGTCAAAAAGCTGAAGACCATCCGAAATATCAGCCAATAATTTTCGAAGGATATGAAATCCTTGAATAGATATTCATCAGTTTTGAAAACAAACAAATATCTCTTTATTGTTTTTATGATACTTATAAATTCAAGAAGTCACCACTTTCATCTCTAAAGACTGAAACTGCGAAAATGTCACTTCATCATTCGAGAAGAGTTCTCAATTAATCTTTCAATTTATAAGAAAGTAAACGTTTCAGATTAGACGGAATATTTTTTATTTATGCATATCGAAAAGTCCCCACTAAATCTCCGATTTTGATACAATATGCCTATTTTTTTTTTGGTGGAGCTGCATCAGAATGCAGCATATAGACATATAGAACAGCTTTAAAGTTCTCAAGGTCCGATTTCCAAAAACATACAAATAACTCAACCCGTTTTGGAAATGTCCAGTGTCAATTTTCCAGAACGTCGAAGTCAATACAATGTGTCCAAAATAAAGAGAGCGACCATGGGAAAATCGGAAACCGTAAGAGAATATTCAGGGTGTACTAAAAAATAGGTCATAAATGCATATGTTGGGATCAAAAATAACTTGATTGAATATAACTCACCTTAATACAAATGTGCACACAAAAAAGTTACAGCCCTTGGAAAGTACAAAATGAAAATCGATATTTTTACAATATTCAATGAACTGTTTAACATTTTGTAATGAAGATGTATCGATGGCTTTCTTACAGTAAGAACATCTTTTTCATATAAAACCACTAAATATGTTCAGAACATGAAAATTTTGAGGGGCATTGAACTCCTGAACCCCCCAAACTTCTCTATGCATTACAATTGAATCAGTATTGTGACATAATTGGTATAAAACAACATTTTTTTATTTTACCTCGTAGCACTTTTTCGAAAAGCGGCTAAAATTATAAAAAGTAAGTTATAATAACTAAATATTCATATTACTTGCAGGTACAATAAATATATACAACCATGTGGTACTTCCTAAAATGAATGATCAAAATACCGCTATTTTCCAGAATACACATTCAGCACCGTTTCAAAAAGAAAATCTGACCAAATCGATTTGCACTTTCAGTGATTCGATGCCTCAGTTGTTCGCCTATGATTTCAACAGAATAAGCGTCCTCTTTCATTAAAACCCAGAAGCAAAAGTCAATGCAGTTGAGATATGGACTTCTAGCTGGCCAAGTGCATCATAGCCCCTTCCAAACCAATGTCCAGGGTACTGACTGGAGATATTCACTAACTTCGTTATCGAAATGCGCTATAGCTTCATCTTGTAAATACCAGAAATTTTGCCTTATTCCTGAAGTAATGTTTTCCACGTACTCTATTGAATCACTTTGTAAGAACTGTAAGTAATTTGCATCATTTAAATTATTCGGAAGAAATACTGTTTCTATTAAGTTATTAGGTATCAACAATGCCTGCCCAAGCATTGACTTTTGGTGATAAGTCGTTTTTTATGTGAGGATTTTCTTTGACCTATATGTGTGTGTTATGGTGATTCGTAATGCCATTTATATTGAAGGTAGTTTCATTGGTAATTAAATTATGGTTAATGATAATCTCCATAATCTTCTTCTAAAACGGTTGTTGGGTGGTAGGTATGAAGCTGCTGCTTCTTCAATCTTCTCCAAACCATCATGTGATCACCATATAATTATGCAGCTATTTCACTTGTACTGCTTACAGGGTTTTTTCTGACAAATTCTGAAATCTTCCCATCGTTTGTACCAATTTTTGGTCGACCACCATTACCAGCAACGAGCAGTAGCAAAGTACCCATCTCCCGTAAACGTCGATCAGTGGATCTGTTGGTACCGATCTGTTTGGTGTATTCCACTGCACTGTTTTCATAGCATTCACCTGTGATTACCAGAATTACAGATAATCATATGAAACCTTGTTATAGCCTGACCAAATTTTCCCAGAATTGAATGCCTATCTGCCATTTCTGCAAATGTGAGAACCATTGTAACAGAAAGTTAAATTTTCCTCAACACTCTTGAAATGCACAATAATCAAAAACTTCACTTCACAGTATGTAATTGTTGAAGCAACTGTTTGTTATTCATCCATAGGAACTACAAGTGTTGAACAGTCAACTAATGGATAGTGAAAAAGAGCCAGCATCTCAATAAAAACTGACTTTTCGAAAAATTAGTACGAGATAAAAAAAAATCAAAATTGATGTATTAAACCACTGGTGTCACAATATCAGATTAATTGGAACGCATAGAAAAATTTGGTGGGGTTTTAGGGGTTCAATACCCCCCTAAAATGTTTATGTGCTGAACAGATTCTGTGGTTCTATATAAAAAAGACGCTTTTACGATAAGGAAACCATGGATCTATTTCCATTGCAAAATGGTAAACAGTTTATGAAATATAGGAAAAAATCGATTCTTATTTTGTATTTTCTAAGGGATGTAACTATTTTGTGTACACATTCGCATTAAGGTGAGTTATATCCAATCGAGTTATTCTTGACTCCAGAATGTGTGGTTAAATTTGTGACCTTCTTTTTTATTACACTCTGTATAACCTCCTATCTCTCACGGTTTCCTATTTTTTGTTACACCTTGTATAATTATAATTATATATATTGATTAAAAGATTGTGTAAGCTGATTGTCAACAAAAAGGCTCAACCATTGGTGATGGTTCCTCGGAGACGTGGTATTGATAATCTGTAAACGCCTTCTTGTGATAACAGTCGGAACAGCTGCAAAGGAACGTGTTTCTGTTGTTTAATGTCTCATTAAATAACTTTTGTATCCCATTTTTTTGAAAATGAAGTTTTTGGAAAAGTAATTTTTCAAACATTTATTTACCATTTTATGTAGGTATCGTGTCACATTCCTTCACTAACTTACTAGTTCATTTCTTTACGCTAAATTCACAGTTGTTGAAAACAAAAATCAGTAGTTTTGGTAGCAATACTATTATTATTCAACTTCAATCTCAGAAGTAATCTTGAAAGTTATTTTGGAAGCAACAAAATTCAAACTCATGAGAAAACAAGTGTCACTAACTTTTTGAACTGTAGGGTTGGTTATCAATTATTCTTGTCAATTATGATTATTATAACATGGTGAAAGTAAAACTGATCACTGAACGTCTGAAAGGAACAATGCACTTCAACTTGGCCAATGCATAGATGTTGGACAACATTCCTTCGTTACATAACGGAACACATCGGTACACTTTCATCGGATTAGTAGCATTATTTCACTTCCTAATCGGCATCTCCGTTAACCTCGAGTTATGTCATAGTATTTCCTACTGAAAAATAATACGTACATTTCCGTTGTTTCTTCAAATTTTAAATTCAAATTATTTATTTCCTTAAAATGACAAAAAATGTATAATAAATAGTCATGCCATCACTTCAAATAGAGATAATTGATTTGCAAGAAGATGTGTCTTTGCAAATGTATACAACGGTATCCACTGAAGAATTTTGGGCCAAACATGAAAATTGTAAGAAAATCGCTATAAATTTGGCCATTATGTTTCGCTTAACATACTTTTGTGAAACATCTTTCTCAAAAATGTTTTTTTTAAGAACATGTATCGTTCGAGATTAACGGACGTCCACCTAGAAGACACACTTCCAATTTGCTGTTCCTATCGAGAACCAAACTATAAAAAACTGGCTCAAGACCTCAAGACCATCGGTGTAGTTTCTCACATTAATTTTAGGTTTTGTGTTTTTTAATTCAGAATTTTATTTGAAACCAAAATAATACATAGGTAGCACCTAATTATTTTATTTTTGGACCTTGTTAAAATTTTCCCACAGTATCCGGACCCCACCCAAAACTACTTGCCGACCCCCTAGCAGTTCAATAACAGATACAAAAATGTACTGAAGAAAAGGGATAGCATCTTTGAGAACCTACTGAGAAGAAATTAACTAATTTTGAATGTTCATTCGATTAATAAAGATGAAGTTTACCATATATTCATATGTATTATGTTCAAAAAACATTCCGCACAGGGATTTTTATTACAAAAAGCAAAAGCAAAAAGCAGAAAAAGAGAAATGCCTTATTCAATTGCATTTTTGCTTTTAGATGAGCAAAAAAATGCTACTAGTTTGCCAATTTTAACAAAGTTACAAAGAAACAGCGCTGTTTGGCATTGTTTGCAATGCTTTTGGGCTCTGGTATCAAATCACTGTTTGTATTACAAGCTATCAAGCCTCGGGACCTATTATCCAATCCCAGTATTGCATTGTCAATGACTCTGAAAATGTTTCTGAAATAGTTTTGGAACCAGATTTCTTCATCCCGAGAAGAGTGAATCTAATTAATTTACAAACTGCCCCCGTACGCATATCTTGGTTGAATTTCTGAGTGTTATCCTAAGGGAAATTTTATGGTCTATGTCAGTTTGAATCTGGGAACTTGAAATTAAGATGAATGGCCTGGGATATATAATCTGGCCCGCGGTTGTTTTTTTTAAAGTAATTACTAATCAAACGTGTACATTTATTTCTGAGCTAGCAATCATACGTTATAGGGTGAGACATCGTTGATCCGTAGTTCAAACAATTTTTGGCTTTTGAGGATTGTCTTTCGTAGGGGAGCGACAGCTGGTTAACAAAAAAAACAGATTTTAACAGATTTGAAAGATGGTAGAGTGGATGCTATGAAAGATTGACTTTGATCCCATGACTCCTTTGCCAATTAATTTATGATATTTCAATATGTCAAATTGATTTCTGTTTCCGATATGTGGTGTTCGCCGAAAGGTACATTGTGTACGAAAACTAGTTTTCGAGAAAAACGCGTTTGGAATTTCGCAGTGTATTACTACTATATACTCGCTTTCTGTGCAGTGATATAATTGGTCTGGGTATCTGTGACGTCATTCTTCAATCTGCGATGTTGTAATGTGACGGTAGCTTCAGTTATCTAGTCTGTGACTGGGCTACAATGCAGCTGATTAAAGTAACCTTTTCGTTTCTGTGTTTAATATCTTATCACCACCAATGTTTTTTTTCAGTTTCGTAATTTTCGTGAAATTTTCATCGTGAATTATTGACTTTCATAAACTCTATTTTATTAAAATCAACGCTAATGACGATTTTAAAAAGAATCAAGACGTTATCGATAAAGAGTTCGAAGCGGTATGTAATGAATATGAATCTTCTGCAAGTCCTGGTTTGAATATTACATCAGAAAATTGTGAAACGGAGTATGCTGAGTTTGAGGAGAATTTGAATGATACACAACTGGATAGTTCTCGCGTCAGCATCGTAGAACTTGAAAGATTCTGTCGTACCTGTACCTTTTTTCAGCGAATGGTTCTGAACATACGATTACCAAATAAATGCGTGAAAAAATTTATTCTCAACTTTGACCAAGTTCACGTGAAAGATCATGCTTTCAAATGCCCGAAGCCATCGTTGAGTCAAAACTCATTTTTTGACACACTATGTACTTTTTTTACCAAACACCATATGTATATAGTTCAATACCGAGCTTTTAAGCTAGCTTTTAAGCTAGAAAACATAAAAGTGGGTACGAAACATACAGGTACGAGAGAAATTTCCGTGAGCACTACTATAATAACCATCCATAATTCAATAAATGAAGTTCAATTTTCTCAAAAAGTCTATCAACCTTACTGATAATATCGATAGGGACACAGTGATATTTTTTTGAAGAATTTGAAATTGTCCAATATCTCAAATCATTTTTGATTTATTGATGATGAGGTAATTAATCAGTCATTAAAAACTCTTCGTGTGGTCCCTGACAGCATTGTTGATTTACAAAATGGAAGGTCATTTTGAAAAGCAGCACAAAACCATTATTTATTCTGAGTTTCGGTAATATAAGGGACATAGGTTTATAGAATAAATGGCAAAAATACAACAGACTTTGTGTTACCCTAAGATTACATAGTTGTATGTAACCATTATGAAAATTTTGAAAAAATTATTTAAAAAATAAATGTAACATTTTACACTTTTCAAAAGTTCATTTAAAAAGTATAAAATACTTTACTTTGTATATAAGCTTATTTTTTGGAATCCATTTTCTAGCATAATCGTAACATAATTGTTAGGGTAAAGACTGGTTGAAAAATCCTCAAAACCGTATTTTGAGCTAGTTACCCAAATGATTTTACACTCTATATTCGAAAATAAAGCCTATTAGATGAAACGTATGTATTTTAAAAGGTAGTACATACCTTGACCAACAGTATTCATATCAATTTTTTTCACCAATATAACACAAATTATAAATTAA
>WOGL01001625.1:0-11040 GCA_015342145.1 Leptinotarsa rubiginosa | reverse complement strand
TTTGGAATATTAATCAATTATTTGTTAGTTATAATTTTGTTATTGTATATTAGGAATGTATCCTATTTACCAAATAAATGTTATTATTATTATTAAAATATTTTAATATGTCTGGTTGAATTTTAAACTAACTGTATTCGAAGGTAAAACACAAAATAGATACAGAATAAGTACAAATAGAAAACATGTGTCAACTTTTTGAAGGAATGGAGAAAGAAAGCAATCAAGATCACAAAGATGTGAGGAGCATGCATATAAGTTACTTTCAGATACAAACTGAAAGAAAAAGCTCCTTGAAATAAACTACTATCAAATGAACATCGAATTACATGAAAATATACTTTCGAAAAACTAATTTCATATGAAAATTGAATTATACGAAAATCACTTTTTTCTATTCATTTTGTTAACTAAGCATTTGTTACTGAAACAGATATATGAAATAGTGTTGATATAAAATTTCACTTACATGGAACATTATCATCCTTAATGGTGAACTTCCAAGTTTCAGAACAAGACACTGTTTTGGATATCATAAGACAAAGCACTAATTTCTTTCATTTCATTAAGGATTATAGTATTCCATGTAAGGGAAATTTCATATCAACACTCTTTCATAAATATATTAAACTGTGAAGCTTTCCTATGAAGAATAGATTGTCGCGAGATTTACCTATTTCATAACTAATATTTTTTTTAGAATAATGTCAAGTTGAAAAATGTTTTTACCATCAATTTATTTTTATTTTTTATCACAGGATATGTTCCTTAGTCTGTTCATTTCATTTAATGCATCATTGTTGTATGGTCGGTAACTACAACATTTATTCAGACACTAACCCTACACTTTGCCAAATTATTAACCATTAAAGTGGGTATGGTGACCATCTTGTTTTCTGCCATTTTGAATGATTACTCCTTGAAACACCCTCTTTTGATATACATATTACGAGGGTGCATAAAAACCGTTCACCATCTTTGGGAGTCTGCATCGTATTCTTTCCAGCAAATCCTTTCATTTGATCCCATATCATGAGAGCGCATAAAAAAATTAGTCTGCATCTTAGATTTAAAGTGATGTCATGTCAGTTGTCTTAAACCCTTTGATTTGATACTAATATCATGGGGATGCATAAAAAACTAGTCCGCCATATTGTATTCAGGGTGAGGTCATGTTAATTTTTGTATTCTTTCCAGCAAACTTATTCATTTTATACCACTTTTCAAGCTGGGCAAGATGGCGCTTATATACTTTTAATTGAGGTGTCATCTCTGGCAAACCACTAATTTTAATATTTATATGGACTGGAGAAGAGAATCATCCGGTATAAGTTAGCCTTTTGGTGACATCTTCACTGATATATCACCATAATCGTTCAATAAATAGATTCAATGAAGCCATTTAAATAAGCTATAAAATGAGCAATTTTTCTAATTTGATCGACTTTGTATCTCTTACGGTTTCCCATGTTGGTCCTCCTTATCTTGGACACATTGTATACAAAAATATTATTTCTGAATTTTGAGTTAATACATTTCTGAAGTCAAACCATTTTTTGATCACTTTTTATTTCGTATTCTTATTTTTAAGTAAAAACATATCTGTTTGTAATAAGTAGCTAATAATTTTGTTGTAAATATTCAAAGATTTCATTGTAAGCATTTGTGGATTTTCTAAACTAAAACTTTTATGGTTTTTCTATGAAAAATAGTAATATTTTTTTATGAATGTTTACAGAATTTTGTTACTTTCATTAATAATTGAGTAATAATATTCCACTTTGGTAGCTGTATCAGCTAGTCTGGCAATATTATCAACTTTTTATTTCACCCCGAATTTGTACCAAGAGACCAGTGTGGTTTGACCATTTTGATTTTTTTCTTACATGCACTAGAATTTGACCAAGGTTTTAAGATGGTTTCTTTTTGATAGGCCGTCACATTTATACTTATTAGTTCATATATCTTGAAAACTATCAGGCAAAGTAAATGTAAGCCATAAAACAGAATGGACACAATCTGATTAAAATCAAATTACAAACATACCTTTTTAAGCCAGTAAAAACAAAATAATGTTATGAAATATGATAAAAAGTACCCACATCCTTAAAACTTCAACAGGTTGCAATAAAGGCATAACAACTATACTTTGTCATAATTGCCTCAACCAAGTCATATATGAATACTTAAAAATGTTACAGCTTGTCAAATATAGGAAGAGGTTTGAGAATTCTCTCTCTGTCTCTCTCGCTCTCATTGTCTTGTAATGAACGCACATCAGGTGGGCGGGACCATAACCGAATTCAGAAACCTCTTCCTACATTCGACAAGCTGTAATTGGGTTGAAACTGAAATCATACCTTTCTGCCTGCTTTAATCTTACATCGCTTGCATCCAAAAATTCTTCAGCTCCAAATGTCACCAAATCAATTTCAAAAAATTTATCTGCCCCAACAATGAGACTGTTTTCAGTGAACAAAGCACAACTAACAGGTTCTGCAGTATCCAGTATCCTAGCAGGCACAAATTCTTCAATATCAGATTCATAACTGAGAACTACCAGTTGTTTGGCAGTGGCGACACATATCTTTAATTGACTGGTGAAACATGAGACCTGAAGTATGTGGAAACCGTTCAATCCCGAGATATCAACATCTTTATAGTTGAGTTTCGGCTTTGAGCACTGAGCACACTGTGCTAGATTGATCAAATGATTGATATCACAGACAATTAATGTTCTCTTTTCATTGACAATCATCAAGACACAGTTAGTAGAAGACATGATAGAGATATGATGGACTTCCTTTAAACCATCGATACGAACCAAGTTTTTCTCGAAATAAGAATATAGGCCTTGTTCAGTGCCTATTATTTTGATATTTTCTGTTAAGTCTACCAGACTGACCACTTGCATGTCTTCTTCAATAGTGAGGATTTTCTCAAATTTTGGTTTGCCATCATCATTATATATTTTCTGCAAGGCTGAAAAAGAATATGAAATTACCATAAATATTTCGAATAGATAATTAACATATTTTTCTTCAAATAATAATGGTTTGAATGTGAGTGTTATTAAGCATACAAAAATAATATATATTTACCCAAAAACCATTTGTCTTTATCTTGGGCAGACAAAGTGAGAATAATTAGACATTTGGGAGGCCAACATGTAGTATCAGGCGCCACTTCTACTTTTAAGATGAAAGCCAAATCACTATTAGCTACAGCAACCCCAATTTCTGAAGGTAGGGGCTCTGAAACGACTTTTCCGTGGCTATTGGCTGGTTTCAATAGAAATGTTTCTAGCAGAATAGAATTGTTTTCTTTCGGGGGGTCAGTGTAAATATTTATAGAACTGTCCGTAAGAACAGCATAATGTTTTTCCCAAGTGTTCGTTTTTCTAAAAAAAAGTAATTTTTGTATATTACCTTATAAGCAATTTGCTTCAATAAAAACCCTTACCCCAAAATCTTCACCCAGCCTTCAACATTGACTACTTCTTCCTTATCAGGTATTTGAACACGGTTTTCTTCAGTTTTTGGTTTAAGGCTGTCTTTATAGTGTTTCGCAAACACCTTCGGTAAACCGCAAGTATTTGGAATCAACTTCTTGCAACTTGTATGAGCTTGAACGTTACAATCAGAACAGGCAATAAAACTCCTACCCAGTGAAACTTGTTGTGAGCATGCTGCACATATAGTAGAAGATTTGCAATACTTTGTATCAAATCTAAAAAAATTAATTTCAATCAGTGACCAGACTACCACTACTGTAAAAGATAATTTGTTACAATATTATCAGAGTCATGGAAGGCATAAGCGACAGTTTTATTAAATAAAGCCAAATAATCGAATTAAAAATGTTTGTGTATTAAAAATATTAGAATATCTGCAACTTACCTGTGTGGTATATTATGGTGCATTCTTTGTACTGAATTTTGTCTGTAAAAATCATTTTTTTGTTTACTTGGAGAATTCACAATCTGCTGTATAGCTACTTTACTTTTGGGTGACATGATTTCTGGATTCTGCTTCAACACTTTGATTTTTTCTGAAGGTATAATTTGTTCTTGTGTGACGACAGCTGCTTTTAATTTGAAAATTTCTTCTTGTAATTCCTTATTTGTTTTCTTTTCTTTGAGAAGCTGTGATTCTAAATCTTTGTAGTTCATTACAAGTGATATAGGTGGTTGATTTTCCTTTTTTGAATTACCAAAAAGGACATTCGTAAATGTTCTTTTTTTATTGTTCTGTTCATCTATCTAAAATACAAAAATAAATTTATATTTTCAATTCCATTTGTGAAAACAAATTATAAAAAAGTTCAAGTGTTAGAAAGCTTTTGTAGACTTAGAATACTCTCTAGGTGCCAAACTTTCATTCAAATCTTTTTATACATGTTACAGTGAAAAAATTATTTGAAAAGTATTTTCTTTAATTCACTGAATATATTTTTGTAAAAAAAGATAATTCTACTTTGTTTATTTGAAATAATTTTTCAGTTGTCCAAAATTGGGCTTAATCAGAAAATTAGGTTCAATATCCACGTTTTGTAATGTATGCTGAAATGGAATGAATTTTTGTAAAATAAAATTACTTTTGGAGTATACGATGACTCGTTATATACGAGTCATCACTTGAAGAGATATAAAATTTTAATTATTACCAGTGAATCTTATGGATGTATAAAAACAAATTTTGAATTATAAAATGATGGATTAGTTGATCCAGATGAAAGTAAACTTTCAAAAAAGTTACCACATAAATTGAAATTTTGGTTCCACATGAATTATAGGGTATACCTATATGGAAATGGAAAGCCTTCAGAAGAAAAACTATTTGCCAATATTCCTTGTAGGAAGAAAGATGTAGAAACTCATTAAAATATTTTCAGTCTTTCAGAGGGAAGATGTTCAATTTCGCGACAATGGAGGCATGTGTATGGATTGAAAACAATTGCCTATTTATTTACCATCTATTGATGGTGACAATGCCCATAGTTTGGCATTTGTTTTTCCACTTGTCATATTATCAAACGAGGGCTATTATTATTATTATAATGTTTGATTTGGATTTAAATATTTTGTGATGAAAATAAAGCTTAGGATGAATTTGACATTTGAGAGGAAGGGATTTACATTTTCAATGAAATTTAACCTAAAAGAATCCGATTTTTGGCGAAAAATGTATGTTTTACCCTGGCTGAATTCTGGCTGAATTTAAAGTGTCTTTTTCCAATTACGACAAAAGGTATTGACTTATACAACATGTGATGAGTATTGAAAAAAATATACTAAAACTCTTTGATTCTGATTGCCTTTTAAATTTTGATTATTTCATTAATGAAAAAGTTGGAGAGACAACTCAAGGTACTGATTTTAAATCTTATATAAACCAGATATTTCAGATTGATTCGTTAACATTTCAAGGTAACTGGGTACTAAAATAAGTTAATAAAAATTGCTTCACACTTAAGAACACGAGGCTAATGACAACTGTAGTCAAAAATGATGTTTTAGGGGGGTATCCACTACTCTGATATTCCCAAACTCTCAAACTGGTGTAATGCAAATTTATTAGCTTTCAATGTCTCAAAAACCAAAGTTTTATCCTTTAATTGCATTCTTGATAATATTTCTCTAGCTTCGAATTCGAATGTGATCGAGAACACGTCATGCAACAAACTTCTTGGGTTATTAATTGATAATAAGTTGAAGTTTGAGGACCACATACTATCACTTAACAAAAAACTAGGACTAACTGCAGCAGATTCGTCGCAAGTTATTTCCAAGTCGAAAACGTTGCACAGGTTTTACTTCAACTCTCTGCGCGGCATTAGCTGGATTAGTTGTTGTTTTTCCGTTTGGTATCTGCCACACGTACCTACAAAGTCGTAGGTCTGCATGAGAGGAAAGGGGCAACCCTGAATATGTCATAATGCACCTCTCTGGAATATTAATCATTATTAATCTTGCATTATATCTTGCATTATTCAGCTGAGATAATTTCAAATTATTTACTGTTTTTCAGAATGTGACATAGTCAGAAATTCCGAAGCAGTATTACATCTGTTAATGAGAATGTTTCCAAACTTTTATATAAGTTTCTGGAAAAGCAAAAATTCCATTAAATTTAGTGCATTCAGAATGATATTGTGTTGTTGGTCATTCGATGTAGAATATTCTGATAACACACGTGGTTATTTTTATAATTTTGTGGTCGACTTGGTTTACGTGGAATAAACTTTATCGATATCTTAGAACCAAGTAGGACGTTAAGTGTTATCATTTTGTTATTTCCGTCTACTATCATGTCCTATTCTATATTTGAGTAAACGATATTGAATGCCTTCAAAATATGTATCACAACAAATTTTAATCAAAGTTGCATGTGCATAAATCAACTTTTGTTTAGATACGGCCTACGGAAATAACGAAACTGCATTTCGAAATTTTTAACGAGAGTCATTCCGTAGAGAAAATATGGGTTTCAATTAACATAATAAGATACATTTTGACTGACTTTTGAAAATTCAGAAGTTATTAAATTTCTCACAGGTATCTGAAGGAAAGAATTCTTGGTCAACCTGACAAGTTACTGACTGAATCAAACATATTTTTCTCGAAGAGAATTATGCTTGTAGTTAACAATTTTGCTTATCAAAAAAAAGCTTAATTATAATGACTAACTCATCCTTCATGTTCCGAAGATTAAAATCTACCTCCATATTTAGAGTAGTATCTGTAGTTTTTAACTTCCTCCCTGATGCTATCACTTCCAAAAATAATAGCTACTGATTTGTTTGGATTGATTTTCAACATATGGTCAGTGGACACTTTTAGAATCGTATTTAAATCAAAATTTATATCGGTTACTGCTTGACCTATATCTGAAGATTTGAAAGATAAATATAATTGAGAGTCATCTGCATAAAGGTGATATTTACAAGACTTCATCTTATTGATGAATGTGGCAGTATAGAGGGTATAAAACAGTGGGCCTAAAATGCTGCCTTGGGGTACTCCTGTTTTAACTTCTCTCCAAGTAGAAGAAATATCATGAATCTGTACTTTTTGTAATCTATTATCTAGATAAGATGATATCAACATCACTGATGCATCACTGAACCCAAAAAAATGTAATATAGCACAAAGTATTTTATGATTGATGGTGTCAAATGCTTTTGAATAATCCAACAGAATCAAAATGGTGGCTTCATTTTTATCTATAGCTTTATGTCATGGTGATACAATCTTTTTTTCATTATTTTTGAAACACTGCCAGCACAACCAATAAAAAAATCCTCTGTAAAAATATCATTTACTATCATAATCGATTGTGATGTAGTTTGTTGGGATACAATTTTGAAAAAATCAAACATTTTCTATGAAAAAAAAAAAAGAGAAAGTAGCAAGTGAATGAAATTCCGTAGTATTGATAGTTGAAAAAGTTGTCATTTTAAGAGTTTTGATTATGACAAGTGATTTCCTGAAATAGTGAATTTCTCGAATTTAGATGACAGCATATTTCCGAAATTGGACTAGAGCGCCACATTTTGACTTCAGATTCGTGATCATCAGACAAAGTCCAATAGTTTTTTTAAGGGATATGATTACCAGGAATAAATAAAACAAACATTTATGTTTATATTTTTACTGACATTGAAAGGATAGACTTGGATATCCGTGAATATGCTCTTGACAGCCATAAAAGTATACATAGTATCTTCTATAAAATTTTCAATACTAACAATATAAAAACAGATTATAAAGTAGGAAAATGTTTATATTTCACCGCATATTGCATAATTTGTGGAGAGTAAATAAAATTACATTGGAAAATTGAAAACAATAATAACAAGTAATTGAAGAATGAGTGTTAGAACTTTACCAAGTGAATCAAAGACTGGATAGATAGAACACTCTCATAATATAACTAACATCATCAAATAAACTAAATGGCATCGATGTCAACATCATCCGGTCCATCATCTTCTATTTCTGTCTCCTTCGGCTTTGGCTGAGGAGTTGCTTTCAAGTGTACTTGGGCACGATCATTGTACACTATTTCAACGTCGTCGTCGTCGTCTTCATCGCTATTTTCTGCGTCGTCCGATTCTTCGGATTCCGCTTCTTTCAACCATTTCACGAAAGGAGACGCCTTGTCATGAATTTCTTGACTGACCTCTTTCGCAACATATTTTTTGGACACCTTAAATGAAAATCATGAAATCAATATGTGACATTGTGCCACCAAAAAAGCTTACTTGAACCGGGTGATTTTTTTCGGAACTATGCAATATCAAAGTGATGGTTTCTCGAAGACAAAACGTCGGGTTGAAAATTTCTAAACGGCATCTTTCACAAGATGGAAAGTGGCAATGAGAAAGTGTGTTTGCTATCTCAATAACTTTTCGAATGAAGTTAAGTGAAAATTGAAACAAAATTGACGAATTTTGAGTGATATCTATCACCTCCATAACCAATGATAGGAATCACACGTTAAAAGGTAAGACCTCGTTAGTCCTTAGCTCGCACAAATTTCTCAACTTCTGAGAGTTGTCGTTCGTATGGGGGCAACAGCTGATTAACGGAAAAACAGATTTCAAAACAGTTTTTTTTTTTAAACAGATCTCCGTAACCAATGATAGAAATCACACGTTAAAAGGGAAAACCTCGTTAGTCCTTAGCTCGCACAAGTTTAAACTTTTGAAAGTTGTCGTTCGTAGGGGGACGACAGCTGGTTAACGGAAAAATAGATTTTAACAGACAGAATTAATATTCCCAAAATTTCTAAACGTCATTTAAATAAACTCTAAAATAAAATTCCTATTCCTGATTCAACCAACTTTGTATTTCAAGGATTTCAAACTATTTTTTGTGTTTTGGAAAATCGTATGTTTATTATTTATATTAATTTATAAATTAACATACATGAATAGTGCTGTTTGACTATTCATCCTACGATATAAAGTATATGATCTATAGACAAAATCACACATGACTTAATGATATCTAATGTTATGTGTAAATATTTAATAATGTATATGTGTGTAATATATGTATAGATATGCAATATATGTATGTATATGTATAGTGATGTTATTCTGATGAAATTTGTCCTATTTCTTTATATCGTGAAACATTTTTATTCATTTATTTCAACCTTTGTTTATGAAGATATTCTTTTCTTTGCACTTATGAAACCAATATACTGTGCACTTGCAAGTTTACAGAAAGGCACAATATTCATAATGAAAGGTAAAAATGGTGTAGAGTAAATCCAAAACAATCACTTCTCCCAAAACAGTTTTCTTCCATCTCCGAAAACAACAAATTATTGGTTGATGAATCAAGCTTTGAGAAGAGTATTGCATTCATGTTGATTGGGAAAAGTGTTTGTTTTGAAAATCTCCAAATTAACAATTACAGAGAAGAGTATGGATAATAACAAATTGTCTCCTAATTGTAAAACCACTAGACTCCACATTTACGTTTAAAAAAGAAAGTGGAATCAATCGATTCAACATGTAAAATCCCATAAAATCTGTCAAATAACAGTTAAGCTAGCTGTTCAATTCAAGACATCTTTTTGAGCAAAACTCAGAAGCAGTGAAGTTTCAAAATATCAAATTGGAAAGCATATCGAAAAGAGTTGGAGGTAATGTATGATGTTATTTTAAATACATTTTTCATAAAAATGTTGACAACTCTCAAAAGTCAAAACTTGTGCAAGCAAAGGATTAACGAGGTCTTACCTGTTAACGTGCAATTCGTAGTGCTGTTTGAACGATATGCAATGAAAACCAATTTAATGACTAGAACAAACCACTCATGCTAACCAGCCAAGCATCAAAAATTTCTTTTCACCGAAGGTAACTTGGATATTACAATAATGATTTGAATATTGCATTTTTCATGATAAGAATCGTTTTTTTTATCAAAACACCTACCTATTTTTGAGCACAATCAAAATTTCTTTAACTTTTTTTGTCTTGAAATAAAATTTTGACAAGTATATTATTTTTCGTAAATAAATTTCACTTGGCATAAAGTAACTTACTTTATCTGACCACTCGATGATGCATTCCTCTCCAAGTATATCCATATCGTAGAACACCTTGAGAACAACAGGGACCTTGCTCATAAGTTTATCGCGATGTAAAGCAATAACTTGCTCCAAACCGCCCATCAGATAGCGTTGAGCTTTTTTCTCATTCAAAGTGAAACGAAGGAACAGCAAACGATATTTCTTTGCTTGCACAAGGATGTTGTGATCGAATAGTAACTCGGCCAAAATGAGCGGAGCCTTTTGCTTAATCTCGAGACGCTCTGCTTCGTTCAAAATTTCCTTCTGGGTGTTGGTGTTATCCAAAACTCCGCTGTCTCTCTTCGACTTGACCATGTTGTAAAGAATGTCCATACGTTCTTTCTCGGATTTCTCAAGATCATCGCTGATAGTCATATTTTTAGCTCCATCGGTCAGATCCAGCATTCTCGCTCTTACCGCTTCTTCAGAAACATCCACTGCCCATTCTGTTTGATCATCATCACTTCCAACCTATGAATTCAGAAAGCTAATGTTAATCAATAGCTAAGATGGGCAATAAAATTACTAATAATTTCAGGTTTTGAAGAGAGAAAATAAAGGGTTTTGGGCACCACATCACAGAACACTTCAGCTTTATAGGAAAGACATTAGAAAAGTATACTTTTATATATATTATATATTCGAAGTATCAGTGCTGCAACACAATAATAATAAAAAATCATTATTATTATGTCACAGAACTCCTTAATTTTACAGGAAATACATTAGAATAGAATACCTATATTAAAGTCTTACTTTGTTATGCTTATATACTTCAAAAACAATTTGAATTTGTAGAAATATATAGTTCAACATTTTGCAAGGAGGTTATTATCGGATGAATTAATGCTGCAAAACATTACGATGTCATCGATGACATAAGCAGATCAAGCTTATTCCGTGACATTAAAAATCGTAATTCATGAAAGAATTGTGTGTATTTTCTATAATG
>WOGL01001624.1:0-11047 GCA_015342145.1 Leptinotarsa rubiginosa | reverse complement strand
TCACTATTATTTCATTTCAGTTTTTTTTTGCTTAATATAATTGTTATTTTCAGCTATTGATTTTTAATTCTTCTTTTTTAGTTGTTTCAGGAATTTCAAATCATTTCATATAGTAGACAATGGAAGTCCGAACTAGCGAAATTTAAAGTGAAAAAGTTGGTTTTTTGTATTTTCGGAGACGAAACCACACGTATTTCTCGCACAAAATTACGACTTTAAAGGAGGGGGTTTTCTTCTAGTTTCTATATAAGAGAAACTTATTTGCATGTTCACAAATTTTTGTAGAGAGTTAATTTTTTGCAAATTTTCCACATTCTCGTGAAAAAATATGTTATTTGCATTTGTATGTCCATGGTCATGAAGTAAAATCGCATTCTGAACACAAACATATAAAACTCGCTTGAGGAAGCAATTGTATTGTGAAACACTAGTTGTGGTATTGTGAAATGGTGGTATTGTGTAAAGTGTTACTTGAATATACCTATAGTTTCAATTTTTGAAAATTTGGAAAAAATCATTGTGAGACTTCTGGAATATGATTTCCAAATAGAATACATACTTTAGATGCAGTGTACATTTTCCTCAAAATAATTCAGACTATATTACAATACATTATTCATGCATTGTTCAAAAATATATGTCAGAAAAAAATATAAGAAAATTTATCGCCTGATGTAAAACACTAGTACAACGTAATAAAAGTTATGACTACTACCCTGCGTATAGATATACTAAAATCCGATTTAATTGATAAAATTGGGGGAATATAAGGTGTTATTTTGTGGTTTTTTTTGTAAATGTTCAATTCTCTTCATTCTCTGATTATTTCAAATTTCATAAGGAATCATTGGATGAATGTGAGAAATTACTTAATCATCCACAATTGAATTTTTTTCTCACTAAACAATAAGTAATAAAAAACAACAAATATAAACTACTTCACTTTCACGAAGCGAAAGTTCATTTACTCCCAAAACACCTAACACAACTTAACATTAATCAATATTTTGTAAGCCTCCTAGATCCCACGGAAGGAAATTAACAAACCATCTGTTTCTGAACTGATTACATCGCCCTAAAAAATTCATTTGCTTCTATTCCAAGTTACAAATATTATTCGATTGAACGACAGATGGTTGAAACACCAATAAGACAGACAAATGAATGTGAAAAATACCAATGAGACAAGTAAATGTGACATATTGCTATTTTCTTGAAAGTATTTTTACAGCTAAACGTTTGTTAACGATAAATCATAGTCCTTGCTTCGTAAATATGTCCTTATACATTATTTTCGCTCATTAATTATTAATGATTATTGGATAAAGAATGTTAGGTATTTCGTTCCATTACTTTCTTTCTTAAAATCAAGGAAACCTTTTTATTTGGAATGTTTCAACATTCAGATCGAATGTTAAACAGAAAATTTTAAATGAAATTGTGTTTTATAACTTTAGGCTGTATACCTCCCACTATGTGTGTTATTTTTTACTAGTATCTTCATATAAGTGAATTAAATGAGTATACTTGTTTAACATGAACTTGAAATAAGTATGTTTATGAGAACCTCAAATATCAGTTTCACGTTCAAATTTGTGATTTAATATAATTTTTGGTAGCTTCAGGCAACCCCTATCGGGTGAGCTTTCATCGGGAGGTATGAGTCGTCCTTAACGACGCCTTACCCTGAGATGTGTTGTATAGGTGTCGATAGGATGTATGATTGTGAGCGCAAACAGTGTGACTGATAGAACCTTCGAGATACCTGACGCCCTCTCATAGTAGAAAACCTTGTCAAGGTAATGCGGGGCTTTGCCGTGATAGACCTCCATGACCTTCATGGACAACAAAGTAACTCACTGAGTCTACAGTGGAGATGATCTTCGACTAACTGACCCCAACTGTCCTCCCTGTATCATCGGATCAAGAGCAAGAGCTTCTTAGTTCTATAAGTCTTGATCCTGTTAATAATCCCAGGAGACTAAGTGATGTAGTTAGGAAGCGATTCATTACTTCTTCACCAAACTCGTGAGAAGGCGAAGCAGAAACTGCATCAGGAGAGGAAACAAACTCCTTCTGAGTAAATCAGCAAATGCTCATACTCAAACAAGGAATATATGTGATTGATGACTTGTTTACTTTATGGTAATTAATGATCACTTAAATGAAATGAATAGAAACACTTCTGTCTAAATACCACTGGAAAATTTTATTTATGCGACCGGTTTCGGGTTTGATCCCATTATCAAGTATAAAAAAACCTTTTATACTTGATAATGGGATCAAACCCGAAACCGGTCGTATAAATAAAATTTTCCAGTGGTATTTAGACGAAAGTGTTTTTATTCATTTCATTTAAGTACTCAAACAAGGATTAACCTGAATCAGAAGCGAAGAAGCCCCGTATGGCCATAACTAATGTATCGACAGAAATAGCTGATTATAGATGTTTCAATATGGGTTTGCTGCCGTTATCAAGGCGGTAATTCCGCATCTTGGACATCCAACAATCCCAATATCAACACATCAATTGAAATCTTACTAGTATGTCACTTCAGCGTCCCTAGAAAATATTTTACAAGATGATCCACCGGTATGATTTCAGAACTGCACATTCTGACCAAGTGAGTGAAGTTAGACATCTCACCAAAATGCCTCATAGGAGACCTATTTGCCAACCCACATATTTGTATTGCTCACTACAAAAGTAATCGCAGACTGACCACCGATAAGGTCTTGACTAGGAATGGTCTGTCAACCTTGGAGTGGATTTAACTTTCCAAAGAAATTTGGACCCCCTTCAGCACATTACATATGGGCTTCTCCCACCGTGGGAAAGAAATGCCTACTATAGGAGCAGATAGCCATTGGTTCTCACAGGATCAAAAACCCCTTCAGGTTCTGGTGCAGCTGTGAAAGCTACCGTGCGGAAGCCTCATGATGAAGATACTGTGAAGCGAAAAGCGTTTTGAATGAGATTTATTATGAAAATTCTGTAATTATTGAAGAGGTAATCTCAATTTATATAGAATAAATTATTTTGTGCTGAAATGACAGTGACACTTCTTAAACGTATATCAAAAAGATCTTCACAGAAATTCATTCTATATTGTAGCAGATACTTGTATGCTAACTGAAACCATTCTTTTTTTCATTTCCAGTTCATGGAACGGAAAAAACTCAATTTTCAAGTGCACACACACACAGCACTTAGAACTGATCTATCATTGATATCAATGCTTGCCTAACAGCTTCAACTTTTTATCGAATGACTCAAATAATAATGCTGAATCATATTTTGGGCATCCTTGAAAATGTCCATATTCAATTTATTATATGATTTAGTAATTTTAAGTAACTTTATTTTCATACACTACCAAGCTGTCCTAATTTTAATCAAAAGTTCTATTCATATATATTTTTGGTTTCTAACGGAATAATTTTCAATGCTGTTTATATGAATTTGAAAAACATGTATAATGATGTACTGGTATTCAGTTTATTTTCGTTAATAGTCTGAAGTCTGAAAAAAGTTGAAAGGTCGTTAGAGAATCTTGTAAGAACAAAAGATGGAAAGCTGTGAAGTTTACTAACAAAATTACTGCACAGCATGAACTGTTTCTCTGATAAAACACTCTAGTAAAAGCAATCAGAAGAATGTTCTCTACCATATCATTCGACGTGAAGAGGTGACATATTAAAACCTCTTCAGACAATTCAACCATAATATGAACATCTCAATTGATTCAATCATCATTTCAATTAAAACACTACTGATTACTTTCAAATGAGCGAAAACTTCTATGAAATATGCAAAAAGTATATTTTTTTGTGGATTACATCAGTTCAAATTATTATATTCGAAAATGCGTGGAATTTTCAAAAACATATGTTATTCAGCTCATTATTTAATAACAAAAACCTGATATCAGAGTTTCACTTTTCACTTTAACACGATAAATTACTGTAAACGTGTAACCATTTACAATGTTCAGTCTTTGAATTGAAGGGGTTATATTTTTAGGAGTGATTAATTTTTGGGAAAAAAAGTTTTTGGCTTTCTACTACTCCATCTCGATACAAAAAATTAGGGAATCTTCCAAAGAAAGGAAGGAAGTAATCAATTTGAAAATAAGTAACTCCATACATGGATGAGTAGATCATGCAAAGGAGTAACTTTCAGACACAAACTGAAAGAAAGTCCTCCTGAAACAGCTACTTTCGTATAAACATTGAATTACACATTCATGCAATGCACATTAAATAATTGTACTTGTGATATAAAGGAAATGTAACTTTTGTATAGTAAAAAGGATTAACGAAGTATCTCAGTCAAAAAATCAAAAATCTACTTTGCCAAACTTTCGCTTCTAATGGGAAGCTTCGTCAGGGCAGTGAAAATGAGTGAAGAACAATGAATTGAAACATAAAATTGCGAAATAAAGTTAAACATGTATGGATTTTTTGGATTTGACAAGTGTCATTTGTCAAATTCAGAAAATTTCATTTTTCGATCACAATTTAATTGATTTTTCTTGATATGTTCATTCATATTAGATATGGATTCCAATAATATAAATTGATTTTACATCATTCAATTTCAGGAAAGCCAAATCCAGCCAAATTCAGTAGTGCATCAAGAGGTAACTCCAAGGACAGCTACAATATAAGTTGGGCAGTTGAATCACTGACTCCCATTCAAGAATACAAACTTCTCTTCAGGAGACTGCCTGACAGTAATACAGATGACGGTCATCCGCAACCACTTCATCATCAAAGTCAGAAAAAGTTTATACCTGGGAAGGTAGGTTTGGGTCAAAGTCTTGAGTAAAATATACTTACTAATGCAGTTTACTACTGTGGAATTTCCATTATGACGATTTATAGCGAAAGATTTTGTGAAGTTATGTAGTTTCGTGGACATTTGTAGTGAATCTCTCAGAGTAAACCCTGACTTCATCAAAAAATTCTTCGATTATAAAAATTGATTTAAATTTTCAAATAGTCGGTTGTAGTTGAAAACATGTCCAATAACATTCTGTAACATCAAATGAATCGACTCAAATATCGAATTGATTCACCAACAGTTGTGAAGAAATATTAATCATATTTCGGCAATAACTGAAAACAAAGTTACTGCTACAACAAATCCTGTCAATTTTTTGTATTCTTATCGAATATTACCTCCGAAACGAGTCATTTCGAATCAGATCTGAAATAGTTCAACATCAACACAGCTTCTGTTCCTTATAAAGATTTGTTGTCGTTCTGAAAATGTGCATCCGTGAACTTGAATCCATTTCTCTTCCTTGTTGGAGAACCACTTGAATCAGAAGACCAGTTGCTTCAGAATTCTTTGAATATTTTAAATTCTACAATATTCTGAGCGAGCATCAATATGGATTCCGGATTCCAAAACCGAATATGATCAGGCGACCTTCTTTTATATATTACCCGTCTTCAGAAAAAACAATCGAACATCACGGAGAGTTTCGGACTCTTGTGCTTGATATTTTCAAGGCTTCTGACCGAGACGTAACAATCGACAGTACTTTATAGAAACCCTTTGTCATCAATGCTCGGTCGACCTATTTTTATTGCACATCAATGACCTGTTTCAGAAGACCAGACATCCAATATATTGCTCTGCTGAAGACAGTTCACTTGTCACTTGTCACTCTCTATTCTGCTTCCAAGGGGCATCTTTACCAACAAAAAGAAAGTTTACATCTCAATGATGTTCTGGGGAGAGATTATAGTTACCAAGTAGAAATTGATGCTGAGTAAATCCAGGTAACAATTTTTTCTAAGTACTGAATGTGTGGGAACCGAACATAATTATATTCATAATAAGCAAATCCGTGAACCGAAAGAACTTAAACCCTCCGCTCACTTAACGACTCCTACGAAAGTACCAAACCAAAGCAGCGAGTCGTTCAAACAGAGTATTTCACATCGTTGAACATGATCAGCTAGATTTCGCGAATTTTCATTGGAGAGTTGAAACAAATTATTGAAGTTTGACGTTCCATAGAGTTAATTTTCAAAGTCACTATTTATTCAATGGCTTTGAGTCATAATTGTCTATTTTTATATGAAATAATCAGTCTATAATGTAGCTTCATATCAATACAATAAGTGAAGGAAAAAAGTTCTCATCCTTGACCTTATAAAACGCCTGATTTTGTTAAAGTAAAGAACAAAGTGGTGAGAAGGTATTTGGATCAAAATCTATAAATCTATAATTCTCAATAAGTATAACGGAGTATGAGCTCCTCAAACATTTGGACCAGCCGATTTACTTGGAAGTTGGTATTATATTTCCTTCGACTCCAAACTGCTCTTTGAAAATGATTTTTTTCTCTTCGTCAGGATACGGAATATTCTCAATGTCATCCCACCAAGATCAGCACTTCTTTATATTCCGGCCCCTGAAAAAAATCCAAAAATATGAAGAAACACGTCGAACCTACTATTGAGGGTGACATATTATAGGCTAGGTTGGGTGTAAATTGAATTACATAAACCGGAGCCAGCACAAGACCTACAGTCTTAAATGAAAGAGAGGTTGAATGATTCCTCATTTTGAAAGTAGTTCAGCTACCTTCTCAGAAATACCACATACTTTTCTTGATAACAGTTCTTCAGTAATCTGATGGAACTGTTAAGAACTGTTAACAAGTTTAGACATCAACAACACTTTTTGATTCCATTCCAATGAATCGAAATGAAAGAAACTGAAGTAGCATTACATAACGGTAAATTGTTGAATATTTTTACTTCTAATATCCAACGAAATAATAACGTAATTCATATAAACTAGTACATATACTAGTACTGTCACGAATGACAGTGGAAGAGATGTCTGAAAATGACGAAATAAACGTCGATCACTGATTTGATCGTTCAACATATTTTTCCACACTTTACAAATTGAATCTACGTACCGTCAGAAAACGGCCCAGGTGAAGCATTCTTGGGTGTTTTGTTGAATTTTATTCTCTATTTATCTTTTCCCAGACTATTTCTGGTTGCCAAAAAGCACGTTATTGTAAAACTAGGTTGTCGAGATAGAAGTTGTGCGTTTATTAATTTTTTACCAATGGTCTTTCCATCCAAACTAGAAGTTTCTCCAAACAGCATAACAGCAACTCTCTTCTCGATACACTTTCCACCAGCCAATTTGGCATCTTCAGTAGATGAAGAATTCCTAATTCTAAAATTGGGCTTTACTCATATTCGGTATTCATTTTGGATAGAAATTTGCAGGAAATTTCCAGAGATAGTTCCCACTAATTGCAACAGGATAATTCATATTAAGGGAAACACTGGGTTGTTTGAGATGGGAAGTTTGTCACTGTTCACAGTTCTCATGTCACACTTCGCATTTTTCATACTCACATACTATCAAAACAGTTTTCATTTACTCTATTACTATTACTGGGGTTCTGTTTTCTGTAAGATATCATCTTCATATATATCAGGTTGGTATTTTACACTAACCTTGTCAACTGAAATTCGTCAGGAAGACGAATGGTTCAAATCTCAATGTAGAAGTTGAGCTGAATATTGAAAATATTGAACTCAAAGTCAAACGAATCTTTCCGCATGATCAAATTAAACTGCAACTTTTGAAAGCTATCCAAGCCGACACTCCTATTCTCATACCGTTCAGAAAATGGGAACTGCATATGCTGCCTGCTCTTACACAAGGTGCAAAAATTAAATATGGGCTTCCTCGTTTCTCGAAAGCCCTCGCTATGTCATTGTGTGTTTTCAAAAAGATCGTGATTACACTAAAGTCAACAATGACCCGACAGTATTCAATCATTTGAATATCACCAATATAAAGCTCAATCTGAACTTATTAGCTTATTTCAACTACAAAAAATTCAGAATTAGCTACAAAATGACTAATTAACATAACCCTGTTCTCACGTCTATCGCCTTTTTGGACAAGGCTCTCTTTGTTATCGATCGCTCCAGAAGGGACGAGATCATCAAAAGTTCCAGTGTTGATGTAAAACTTGAAATTGAAGCATCCGAAGGATTTCCACAAAATACATGAGCCTATTGTATCATTGTGCACGACACTGTCATTGAACACCTCCCACTCAGCGAAATTATTAAGAAATGGAACTGAACATGTGATTTTGCTGCAGTATCAATCGCAGAGTCAACATGGAAATAACCGTCGTAGATATCGAAGGTTTCATCATCGAGCAACAATTTCATCCTAAGGAGATAGCTCTTAGGATTGGGATTCTATGTAGTAACTTTTTACTGCTGCCAAGCACACCATTTTCCTGTTTGAGTAAAGAAGATCATCGTAACGCCTGTTACTTGGAGCGAAACGTTCACGGATTGAGATATTCCTCTGGCTTCGTGGAATATAATCAATTGGATGCCATCCTCATGAAAAATCTACAAGGTTTCGATATCGTTTATGTGCCAGAAACGTGACTATCTAGCTGTGAAATTTTACGAGTTGAATATACCTACACGCGTCGTAAATTTGGAGAACTATGACAATACGACATGGATGGTTCCCACATTCGACAATAACACCAACGAACGTGTCTCACCTTGTATGCATCACATTTCACAACCGAACCAAATATAATTGTAGTCTACGAAATGCAGGTATTCTATACAAATGGCTTTGTAATATGTTACCGAAATGAAAATGTATGATAAATTTCTATTCAAAATGTCTTATTTCTTCTTCTTTTTTACCTAACCTCAACACCTGATGATGGTGACAACATCTTGAAATCACTCCATATTCCCCCCTCATGCCGCCTGTTTTCTTTGCCCCACTCCCTCATTTTCCAACTAACATTCGACAGGTATTCAAACACGAAAAAGAAAAAACGCATGTAATTTATTTTGAAATGTCATTGCTGAATACTCTGAATACACCCATTGTCCCATTTTCTAACGTTTCTCATTGGGATCGCACGTTAAAATGTTAGGCCTTCGTTAAACTGCCATGTTTTTTCTCAAACGACATATTTTGAGACACCCTGTACATATTGACGTCGTTTTTTCTTAAATGATGTAGTTTATTCCTTCAATCCGATGGTTCATTCATTATTATTATTATACCGTTATTTTTGTAATTCAGTCACGCCATTATTTCTTGAATGAATCTACCCGATACTCATTCCATCCTTCTATGCATCGATCACGTCACACACGTCTCTTTCCCACTCACTAACGTAGCGACGTCCCCTAGGGAATTCGTCATGGATCTCTCTTATCCCCTCTACTACTCAGATTCAGAGGTGTGTAATGTTTTGCTTCTTCGCGAAGTTTAGGAAGTTTTTTGGTAACTTTGTTACGTTTTGTAACTGTATTATTAATTTCCTTCAGCTGTCCAGAGTGGACGAATTCGACGGGAGTATTTTCGGAGGAAGCCTTCCGCGACGGACGATTGAGAAGAAACTTGAGCCCTGGTGGAGTGCAAGGACGCTCCCCAATCACCGGCCCAGGAATGCCCTTCAACAGTTATGCTGGACTAAGGCCCAGGCGGTCAAATGAAAGGCCTATAAAGCCAATTACTTCACCCCTGTCCCCGGCTAACAGACCGTCAAGCAGATTCTCCATACTGCTAACGTTTTCTAATCTCGAAACTCCCAAGATTTGGCAGGTTATATCATGAACAGTAACGCAAAATGATAATTTTCAACGTACCTACTCACCAGAATGCCGTTACGCCTTTGCACACAGTAACTAACGCACACACTTACACTGAGAGGATTAACACCTGGTGAACGGCTGAACATCCACCAGAATTAATCGTCTTTGTGGAAATTCTTTGAAAATTAACGGAGAGCAAGAATTTTCAACAGTGACTTTGACAGCTGACGTCAGAATCAATGTTTGCTTACTGTACGAAGATTCGAGTTTCATTCTATTCATTTGTTTCTTTCCATATCCCCACTTCTACGGAAACTATAAAAAGTCCCAATTTTTATTAAGATCCTAGGTATATACGCTCTCATAATGCTACACCTTCGTGATATTTAAGAAAAATATTTATTAAACTGCATCCGTCCACTTAATTTCTTCATACAGAAACATAAAATACGTCTAAGACTTGTCTTCAATAACTACTTCCTCTAGAAGATTTTATCACGTTTCGGTAAAACCTATCAGAAACATGTTCACTTCGGAGGAATAATTTTTTCTGTTCCTCAACTATAAAACGAAGTATTTGCCAAGAGGACAAAAAGTATATATGTTCTCTGAGACAGCAACCTATAAAATGAAATATGTGAAGGTTGCGAGTGATTGAAAGTCTGACATTGACTTAGGTAAGTGGAATGGGTCTCTCAAGGGTCATTTGTTCGCCGAAGCATCTCCAGGCGGATTTAAATTCTTCGATAACTATTGTTAGGACAAAAAAGAGCTGACTATTGATAGATAATAGTTTTGACGAAAGCCGTGGGATCCATAATATCTTCAGAAGTCACCTACCCTGGACGGAACTTCAATTGAAAAACAAAAAAAATTGATAGGAGAATGTGTCGAGTGTATTTCATCAGTTCGGACTTCCATTGTCTAATATAATATAAATTGATTTGAAAACCCTGAAAGAAAATCAACAATTTTATTAAACAAAAAACTGAAATTACAAAGAAATAACATAAAAGCAACAACCAAAGAAATAAAAAAAATGAAATATTAATAAAAGCTGAAAAATAAAAATTAAAAACTAAAAATATTATCACCGAAAAAATGAAAAATAAAAATTAAAAGATTTCAAACCAAGTTATGTCACGACGTTTCGATTGTTAGTATCCACAACCGTCTTCGGGTAATAACTGGACTTATTCAACACGATAGTCATCTTGAGTTCAGACAGGTTGGAGCCCAGCTCCCTTACCCTTTTAGCTGATTATTGTCGAAGAAGGACAAATGGGGACTTATTTCTCCGAGATCTGACTATTTATAGGTCATTCGAATGCTTTCACCTATCCCCTCTTCCCTCTTTCCGCTTCATTGGTTTTAGCGGGAGATGACCGTTTGGCGGGAATTGGTC
>WOGL01001623.1:0-11182 GCA_015342145.1 Leptinotarsa rubiginosa | reverse complement strand
TACAGAGCCCAAAAGCACGGTCTAGTAGAGTCTTGATGATTTCTCTCTTAGTCGATTGATGGTGGTTAAATTTCTGGTTCAGATACTGTCCTGTGTGAGTGGGTTTTCTATATACAGATGTTTCCCATTTAGTGTCGGTCCTCTTTACCAATACGTCTAAGAAAGGCAATTTGTTGAGGACTTCCTTCTCCATTGTGAAAGTGATGGAAGGACTCTTCTGTCTCTTCTTCAGAAGAGACAATACACGAAGATCGTACGGGACCCTTCTGCATCAATAGAAAGGAAGTTGTACCAGACTTTAAAAAACACCAAGTCTACTTTTCGGAAAAAGATATATTATCGCTAACACCGCATCACAGTAAGCCTCCTCTCACTTGAAAGAACTACCCAAAATCCACAAGAAGGGTGTTCCGCTCAGACCGATCATCAGCTTCAGAGATTCGGCTACTCAAAACTTTTCTAGATTTTTACTCCCAATGATACAACCATTACAAGGAAAAATATCTTTTGTGGAGAATTTAAAGCGTTTTGTCGAACTACTAGGGGCAATCGAAGTAACAGAGCAAGATCAACTAATCAGTTTCGACGTCATAAGCTGTTACCCAAACGTTCCAATCGATGAAGCACTCTAAATCGTACAGAGAATGTTATCCAAAGACGGGGACCTGGAAGATAAAACAAACTTACCTGTTGAAGTAATTATGGAATTACTAGGATTATTTGTACGAAACTCTTATTTTCAACTGAAGGACGAATTCTCTACACGAGATGAGGGATCGCTACTCCCACCAGTTATAGCCAACATATATATGGAGTAGTTTGGAACTCTGGCCATTGAAGAAGCCCACAAAAAACTTCGAGTCTGGTTGAGATACATTGACGAAACCTTTATAATATGGGACCATGGGAATACTGAACTAGATGCCTTCCTGAAAGACATCAGCAGCGTAAAACCTTCCATCACTTCCACAATGAAGAAGGAAGTCCACAACGAATTGCCATTCTTAGACATATTGATTGGAAGGACCGACACTGAGTGGGAAACATATGTATACCGAAAACCCACTCACATGGGACAGTATCTGAACCACAAATCCAACCATCATCAATCGACTAAAAAAAGAATCATCAAGACTCTATTAGACCGTGCTTTCGGGCTGTGTAATACGAGTAGGTCTCAAGAAGGAACTAGACAACACCAAAAATGATCTTCAATGGAATGACTACTCTGGAGTAATGGTGGAACAGACTTTGGCTAAAAGACAGCAAGAGCCTCACAAGGAAGAGGAGCCGTCACAACCAGNACTTCCCTACATCAGAGGATTATCGGAAAGGATAAGAAGGATTGGGTCCAAGTATAACATCAAGACCTGCTTCAGATCTGGGAACACTATCCGTAGTAGCACGAAAAACAGGCCACCAAACCCGGAGTGCGATTCCAAGAATTGCATTTACCAGATACCCTGTGAGTGCGGAAAATACTTCATCGGTGAAACTAAGAGGCCATTGAAAATTCGCTTTGCTTAGCACAATAAATACACATAGCGAGGGAAAACCAGCAAATTGGGAATTGCAGAGCATGTTTGGACCCATCAACATAGCATTGAGTGATCCCAATCTGAGATCATACACAGGGTGGAACACTGATTCAGGAGAAAATTCAAAGAAGCCACATACATGTTGTCCAACAATATATTCAGTCAAGCTAGCATAGAGATACGCCACATATAGAAACCCATAATCTGTTTAAATCTATTCAAAATCTGTTTAAAATATCTGTGTTTCCGTTAACCAGCTGTCGCACCCCTACGAATGACAACCCTCAAAAGTCGAAACTTGTGCGAGCTGAGGATTAACGAGAGGATCAAGGGAAAAATGGCCAACTTCGCCAAACGGTCATCTCGCCGAAAAAGGAAAGAGGAGATAAGTTAAAGTACTCGAATGACCGATAAATAGTCATATCTCGGAGGAATTAGTCCAGTTATCACCCGAAGATGATTGTGGCAGCGTCGTGAAGTAACTTGGTCGTCGTGAAGTAAATTGTTCTATTTTTTTCTTTTATTTTATTTCACTATGATTTCATTTCAGGGTTTTTTTACTTAATATAATTGTTATTTTCAGCTATTGTTTTAAATTTTTCGTTTGTATTGGTTATTTCAGGAATTTCAAATCATTTTATATAATATTAGACAATGGAAGTCCGAACCAATCAAATTCACCCATTGGACTACCACTAAGCGTTTTCCCATCCAACCTCATGCTAATTACTGAACAAGGTGCGCCATTGCAAAACTCATCATATTAATTTTGGTCAATGCCCTAGATAAGTAGACTATACGCTTGGTTTTTCACAGAAGTTCATTGAATCTCAAAATATTTTCCAAAACCAATTCAGCAAGTTTCACAAAGTCACGCCTCATTTATTCTCTTCGACAAATATCTGTCCAAACGTACTGACTTACAAATATGAAGCGTATTATTTCTAATTTAGAACATTTAATAATTCTATTGTGATTATAAATATTCATGGAAAATGAGAAATGAAACTTTTTATGTTCTTTACCACATTTTTGTAACTAACGTTACGGCAGTTTCATCCCATAAGGACATTTTCAAACAAATACAATAAACTAAATATTCAACTACCAAAAAAGGGAGAGAAATACATTCAATTTCATCATAACTATTTAATAGCTCCTCATGTATGCAATATTTACGAAAAACAAAGGAAAAGTACATGAGAATATATTCAGAGAAATTGTGCCCTCTCTAGTGATGGTTGCTTATTTTTCATAAATATAACCTCTTGAATGAGTTTTGCCTGTGGCTGCCAGCACAAATTATCCATGAATATCACAATATTCAAAAAGGATTAACACCTAATGAACACATAATGTTTATATGGAAGTTCTGAATGAAATATCAAACTACTCAAAAGTCAGTTATTTGAAGGATTTCAAAGACTGATGAGATGGAGTGGGTTAAGAAAACATTTAACCCTTAATTGTCATCTTTTCAATTTCAAACTAAGTCATCACTGGATATGTCACCTGAAATATATAACTAAACCGACAATTGATATTCATCAAATGAATTCGATTTCAATCTTGGGAAGATTCAAAAAATGGCAAGTAAATGTACGACTATCATCAATATGCACAAACTCACCGCCTGTTATAAAAATAAGTATCTTTATTATTCCTCACCCATACTAAGTCGACCAAATATATGATGGTTTTCATTCTTGTACGATATTATATGATTCTGATTTGTATGACTATGTTGTGAATAATAAACGAACGTTTAATTATGTATGTTACATCTGTTGTCAGGTATTGGGACTCATATGGAATTTTAATATCAAAGTACATCATTAAAAATGCATTTCCTGTCAATATCTTTAGAACTTATTATTATTTTTTCTACTTTCCTTAATGGAAATGTGTATACATAGTGATCGATTATTCATTTAGAAGTATTATTTCTTTGATGAAAACATTTTTTCAAAAGAGTTATGAAATTGAACTGAAGTGAATTTACACAAAAATATTCAGGTCAAGTTACTTCTCTTGGAATTTTCAAAGTAATCATTTCCCTGAAGTTATTGAGTTGTAAAAATTTTCATAACAGTTGAAATTGTTTGAGACACCCCCTCTTGTCCATTAAAACATCGATTTACCATTTTCCATCCATTTTGTATAATGTAATGCAGATCTACGTACGTTACTTGTACTGACTCAAATAACGATCGTTATAAAAATTGGGCAGGTTTTGAAAACATTTTTTTCTGTTTCCCCAAGTTTAATTTTGCGAAAAACTGTGTTTTATCAAATGATTAAAGTCTAGTAGAGAAAATTCTCAGTTATATAACTGATAAAATCTTTCCTGTGTTATATTAAATCATGAAACTGCCACTTTTCCGAGAGTTCACTAATAAGTTTTCATACCTTAATTCAAAATGCAGATGCAGCTTGGCAAATCTAGATATGTCTCTGAATATTGGATGTTCAGTAGATCAGCCGGCGGAGTGGATCGAAGAACTCGAGTGGTAATTTGAGGACGATTTTCGGTGTTGAACAAATTATGAAAGTAAACAAAAAAAAATGATAGCACAAAAAAATAACAAATCATTCAATGGACAAGTTCGCGTAGTTCTCCTAAAGAAAAAAGGTGATATACTTGATTGGTACACGGCAGCGCCCACAATAATTTTCAGTAGCCCAGAACCATCTTTCTGTTCAGATAGAACATTCAAATTTATCCACTAGTCAAAAAACTGTATATTTCCATATCTCTGAAAAGTCCGTTTGAAAGTGAAATGAGCAAAGCGACATACGGGTAAAGAGATATTCAACTATGAAGAGAGTTTAAAATATGAGATTTTGTTTATAATTTTTTAAATTGTTTTACAATTAAACCTGATTTGTTCATGCCGAATTCAATGTTCTCCTTCTTCTTTGAAAGATTTTCATTTTTTCGAATGAAGATGGGGATGTAGAAAGCAAAATCTTTTTTCCCAAAAATTCATTAGGTTTCCCCAGAAATAGAGAAGTCTATTCTTTTTTCTGTAGGTTTCTTTCTCTGAGCGAACTATAGTACTAATCAATGATGGGTGGTTGTTTTCCCGGGTTTCATTCCGTGTTTTGATCATCACAAGGATCGTATTGACGACATCTCCTGGTGATGTCTGAATTTTGGACTTAGACTATCCTTCCTAGTTTCAAAATTATATCAACTGACGTAATATTAAAGCTGATTTCTTCCACACATCGTAATGAAAAATCTGAAAAGTAAGCATTGAATCACGATTCATTTGTTCTTACTTACAATGATTACAATGAGTTAATCATATGCGACCCATAAAAGGTGAAAGAGCATTTTGTGCCCATATCTTCACATTATACACTAGTTAGCTGCCAAAATTTCTGGAAGTTACGTTTATCAAAATATTCAATATTTTATATTCATTTCAATTATAAAGTGATCATATAACAGTATAGAGATACTGTTAGTTTTTCTTTGAACTGAATAATTGAACTGATCTGCGATCTTTATCCGATCGCAGAGGATCTCACATTTTCCTTTTTGGTTTGAAGATTATTGTTTCGCTAGAAATGAATAGTGGCTGGGCTCTTCCATTCGTTGTTCGTTGATATGCGTTCTGACGTACGGAAGCTAGTGTTTTCGAAGTTCTCGATATCACATATCGTACAGCCATTCGATTGAAAGGCCTATCTGAGGTAACCCAGTTCTCCATCCAGATTTTCTGGTTCAAAAATCAGCAAGTGTCTTAATGACTGCTTGTTTTTGACTGGGATGATGGTTGTAAAGAGCCCTTTCCAAAGAAAGTATCACTGAAGAAGCTAGCTAAAAATGTCTGGAAAAAATACACATTACGACGGCACTCGAACTCGACAAGAAATATCGATACAATATAAGCAGTGACAGGAAGATTTACATAAAGTATAATTTTTTCAGGATATCATTTCAAAAAGTGAATAAGTGGGTATTTTTTTTGGAATATGGTTAGCATGATACCAACGATGTGCACGGGAAGGCATTTCAATGACTCTACAAGCTGATTTTTCTTCATTTATGTAACTATACTCATATGAAAATATCTCATGTCAAATAATTTCCGGGATATAGAGTATGAGAAATGATTTGTGATAGTATAGTATTAACAGTGACATGAAGACTCAAACAAAGTGAAAATTTCTTGGGGTGTAATTTGAAGAAACAAAGTTGAGTGTGGTTTCATGAAATCTGCAATTGTTTTTAGTAGCTCATTTCAACAACTCTCAATACTGCTTGTGTTTCAATTTTCTAGCTTCACCAATAACGCAAATATCGCGTTACGCATCACCTCTGGGACACCCTGTATAGTCTCAGTTGATGGCTCTGATTGCCATCGAACTTGAATCTCTTCAAAATCGATAGTTCGACAACTGTTCTAGACGACCATTTATTTTGTGTTCAGAATGCCTGGTATCTGAAATTCTCTTCGTGGTTCTACTGTAGATTTGCAGATACAGATTTTCGTGGGCCTGGATGAACTTTACAGCAGATCAGTGAATTATTCCAGACATACATATGCTAATTGTTCATCATCGATGTACATCCATCTATGAACCTACGGATGACGCTACAATGAGCAATGCATTGAGTTCTGGTGGCGAGCTTTTTGATGGAAAAATTTGAACAACGTGAAATCATATTGATGCGTTATGTTAAAGATACTTTCGTGGTATGGCAGCAAGGTGAAGAGCAACTCAAAAAAGTTTTTCCATATCTGAACTGTCTAGCTCAAAAATCAAATTCACGGGAATCTCGAGAAATAATCTTTTCCTTGAATATACTGTTGAACAGATGAGACGATGGTATCGAAATATTCACAAAATGTATTGATCTCGCGTATACAATGAAATCGCTCCAGTAATCTTAATGACTTTCATGCATTCATAAAGGGTCAAATTTTTTTTCACAAATTTCAGTAAGTTTTAACACTTTGATATATTGATTTACAATGGTTTTTCGACTGTAGTTATATTTGTACCATGCTTCAATATATTGATTTGCCGTTCGGTTCATAGTGAACATTTGTGTGTTTTGAGAGATCCATGAACGGAATTTTTGGTTTAGCAGTTTTCCAGAAATGCAAAGATAATTTTTTGGTGAAGAAAAGAGAAATTGAACTTTCTATGTTTTTTACCACTTACAATACACATATGATGTGACACAATAGACTATTGTATAAGTTTGAAAATGTCCGTATAGGATGAAACTGCAGTAACGTTGGTTACAAATAAAAGTGGTAAAAAACATAGAAAGTTTTATTTCTCTTTTCTTTATTATGATTTCCTACCACGTAGTAATGGATACATCAATCAATATATAATTTTTTGGAATTCATCAACAATAATACTTTTCACTCTGATTAGATCTCAACCAAAATATTTGGTGCCTTTTGTATATTCATTTGAAATCTTGAACTCTTGAAACTCTATGACTATTATAATTTCAACAACTTCAATAATTCCCAACGAATATGAGTACAAGCATCAATGCTTCAAATTATAGTAACGAAACTCAGTGATGAATGAAATCAATGAAATCAATGAAAACACATTTTTCCAATTTCCACCAGAGTACACAAATGAACAATGTACAAAATTACTATTTCGATAAACATTTCTTGCTTTCTTCTGGGATACAATGATAAAACATTCCAAAAGTCACAATACAGAAATGAATGAAAGTAAAAACGTAACAACATCTAGGTTTTGATAAAATTATCTCGAGATATCAGAAAACCCCAGTATTTTCACCACAGTTCAAATAATCATATGCTATGTTTCGATACAGATCTTTTCCAGGAAAAATTATTTGACAAATTCTTCCAATTTTTCACCAGAATAACTGAGATATGATCATTTATATATTCAATATAGAATGTGCTCATACATAATACGACAAGAACGATTTGTGGCAAATTTGAACGATGATTTTAATTCTGAGAACGATTACAATTTGTTTAATAACTTCCTGCACCAAATTTGTTATGCAAATCATCGTAGATGTCTCTTGCGTCAATTTTCCTATTAAAACTATAATTAAAGTAATAGTCGTAGACAAACTTATTTTTGATTAAAATTTCCGCCGCAGCAATAAAAATCAGAACTAACATTAACCAATTAATTAACCAGGCGAGAGAAGAGAATGGTCGTGATTATTTGTCACTTAAGAAGATAACCCAGTTACGCAGATAAAGTAATGTTCAATTCGACACAGCAAAGTTACTAACACTGGCCTGTTCGACTGTGTACCCTTATCAAAACCAATTATACAATATACTTGGTTAAGTGACACTGTATTATTATTAAAATAACAGTAGCCAATGGCGGATTATGGACTCGGATTCTTAATTGATAAATTGGGTGACATTATAACTATAAGTTGTTAATTTCTTCCTTATAAAGACGAAACATTAGCTACCGGTTGGGTTTGGGTATTGAAATGATTGATACTTATCACACATCTCAATAATCAATAACAGGTGACACCAATGATCGATTAGAGAATATAAAAAGACTCCTCGATTTTGGTAATAATATATTTCACCTCGTACAGATACTTTCTGGATACAATTAATAATTTCAGAAGACTCCCTTTTGTTAATATTCATTGATTACAGATATTCAAATTACTTCATGTCATGATAATATAAATTTTTTATTATTGAAAAATTGACTTTTATAATCAGGGTATAGATAATGGATAATTAAAATATATTTTTGGCTTGTTATTTCATATCTACTACTTGATCACTAGAAGAAGAGAAATGATTCACATACTTATAATATTTAAACTAGTCGAAGTGTAGAAGAGACTAGTTGAGGCCCACGAGTCGTAATGTTAATAATAATAATAATAGCTTTTATTGATGGTTCCATAAAATTACATTCAATCAAATGACAGTATTCAATATATGCATATGATAAATCATAGCAGGAGATTGCTCTTCCATTCAACCGTAAGAACAAAAGAAAAAACAGTCTATAAAGCACAATTGAAATACATATTTTTTTGAGCTTGGAGAAAGGTTGATTGATTTCGACATAATTCGATTTTGCGTAGACAATATATGGTGAGTGAAAGGTCGGCAAAATAGAGAGGTTTTATGTTATTGAATTGCTAAATGTATCATGAATTTCAAGATGAGATAGTGTATGTCAGTTCTGAAGGACATTTTTTTAGAAACGATAAGAGGGTTTGTTTTGAGGAGTTTTTAAAAAAATGTTGCAGAATGAAATGTTCATCTGGTTTCCATTTTCAACCAACCCACATCCTTGAACAGATGTGAAATATGTTCTCGTTTTCTTGTACCCGTAATTAGCCTATTGCATGCATTCTGAAGCTTTTGAATTCCAAAACTATCACTCTTCAAAATTCCTGGACCATACATCACATCTGCGTTGTTGGCATGTGGAAGAACCAATGCATCGCAAAGTATGATTTCACTTTTTTCATTCAGAAATGTCCTGTTTGAATGTATCATTTTCAAATGTGCATAAATTTGTTTCAGAATATGCGAAATATGTTTTTCAAAATGGATACTGTTATCCAGATATAGGCCAAATTTTTTTTAACTCCTTCCAAGGAAAGCTTCGTTCCATCTATTTTCCATCTATTTATCAAGCCAGAATAATGATTTCTAGTCGATGTTCTACCAAATAGCATGACATTAGATTCAGATACATCAATATATAGGCAGTACTTAGTGAACGAGGATAATAATATCGAGATTGGTATTAATTTGCATCAGGTCTCGTTAATTGAATTCTCGTCAAATTCCATGTACAGCTGAGTATCGTCGGCGTAACAATGCATGCTTGCAAATTGTAGTGAAACATGAAATTGAGATGTATATGAAACGAACAAGAGAGGGCTCGATATTGAACCTTGAGGAACACCGTTTTTAATTTGTATTAAGTCAGGATTTTCCTCATTATACACAACTCTTTGAAAACGATTGCAAAGGTAACTTTTCAGTAGTGCTACAGCACTACTGCTACCCTAGGTAGCCCAGAATAGCAAAAAGGAGTTTAGAGTGTATGCGATCGAATACCGTAGAATAGTCCAATGATATCAGAGTTTGTTCTGTACGTCATCCACAACTTCGAGGAGGGCAGACACTTGGGTAATATATCAAAGTCGTTCAGATAATCACGCATCTGCCAGTTCAATATTATTTAAAAAAATTTCGATAGCGCACATAAGATGCAAATTGATCGGAGATCGCCTAAATTTTGTAGTTGAGATAACGAAAATCTACGGCCTGTAAATCTAATGAAAAAAGATATAAATTAAACTTTCTGAAGTCGCTATAGGTGTGCATGAAACACTTATATGTTATTTTTATCAGGCCAACCTTGCAAAACACTAAAAAATGATCATAAAATGAACTACAGTCGATCGCAGTACAGTCGGATATCGTTTATAATTGTAGATAGATCAAAAAGTCTAATATTTTACAACCTGTCAGTTGAACACACTGACTATTCGGGTCAGTTTGAAGATAAACCGCCCTATCAGCCAGGCAAGAATATTGAAAGAGGAAGATTCAGAGGTCTATACATAGAAGCGATTGCGTAACTTTTTTTCCAATAGTGAACTTATTCAACTATTTGATTGAAAATGGTCAGTATTGAAATAGCTCTGAAAATGTTTCTAATCATCTTCCCTTCCTTCACCTCTTTCTTCACAAAAAGTCTGGTAACCATCAAGACGGATGTCCTCGTTTGTTGTATATCGAGTAAGCCATGTTTCAAAGACGGTATATGTATCGATTCAGAAAATTGTAAATATTTCGAAAACGATCACCTCCAGCGATATTGAGGAAGGTACTTTTTTTCACTTGGAATAGTATAGGAGTTTACTTTCAAGAAAGTTAGGGCAATTTGAAATGAATAATGACAGCGTGCACCGCACCATCTAGGTGCTACATGAAAGATGAACCCCCCTCACTTCTCGAACGAATGTAGTATAGTATTCTATGTCAATCGTGCAACAAAAACTATGTTGGTCAAACGTCAAAAACTTTAAGCTCCAAAATAACCTCTCACAGAAGTGATTGTAGACACCATCCTGAAAGATGTGCACTAGCCGAACATGTCAACAAATTTGACCACCATATGAATTTTGATGCCAATAAGGTCTTACACATTCAACAAAAAGTCCTTTCTTGAAATGGCCTCCATCGCTGAAAATGAAAACTGTATTGATAATAAAACCGATATTAGTCATCTGGCATTCTGGCATTAATACAATAATGTACTTAATACATTTAATTCAAATGTTATCCTAACTTCGCTTTTGTAATTCTACCCACAGGAAGAAATTTCCGAAGAATTCGTTACAATTTGAAGTTGGCAACAACTTTTATCACTATTACCACTGAAAAATGTCATATCAATTATCTGTCAATCCTAATCAATAGAAACGATTTGTGAAATTTCGACATGTGGACATCATCCTCTTTCGAAACATTTTAAACTTTAACGTATTTTATCAAATATTTTATCTATCAGACATCCTTTCCCAATTTTTGTAAATGTATTGTATCAATGTTCATCCAACACTATGTGCCACTATTTATATCTTAATAATACTTACACCCACA
>WOGL01001622.1:0-11112 GCA_015342145.1 Leptinotarsa rubiginosa | reverse complement strand
AAAGTGTCAAGGAAGGAGGAATAAGGGGTGAAGGTGACTTAGTGAAGAAATGCTTGTGTTTTTGAATAGTTTTTCTTGTGAAAAAGAAGTCTGAAAAGTTGCCCTTTTCTGAACTTTGAAGGGCCGTAACTTTGTAAATAAGGAAGAGCGTCGCTTTTTTCTTTCGGATTCGTAATCTACGCATCAAAATACATAAGTACACTCAAATTTTTTTTTAAAATCGCCGGGTGCCCTCAAAACGAATATTTTCCCCAGTTACTCATCCTGACTTTAACAAAATAATTATTTTTTAGCCCCTATATACCTGGATATCCCCTACCTGGATAGAATTTATCTTTTACCGACACACCTTCACTGAAACCGTTTCAAACCCTATGGAGGGGTGCACCGCCCGTGACCAGCTTCAATCGGCCTGGCCTTGCTCCCGTTTCGGTGTTCGTGCTATCCTAGCAGCAGGATTCTGCGCGATCCTTTTACCCGGAATGTCAACTTCCAGTGCATGAAACTCAATTCAGTAATGATAGTGACATTATTCGTTATTAGAAATTCCTAATCTCGAGATAAGTGCGGTGACATCTACGAGCTAACAGTGCAAAGAAATCGAGCTCCAAACAATCGATCAATCAGCTGTTGTGATCCTGCGAAAACGCAATTTTTCTGGTTGATACGTTTCAGTAGAAAAACCATAAGTCCTGTTTTTGTCTGAGCATCTAAATAACACAACAAATCTGTTACTTGTTGTGAATTGTCCAGGTGTTCATCAACATATGACAATGTGGTTGTTTTTTGTGTATGCGCAGGCGCGTGCAACAAGATATCGGACTGGTGAGTAATCCAATTTAGATCTTGATACATCCTTTGGGAATAGAGGAGTCGGATAAACGGTCGCAGTTGACATTATGGAATGAGAATCGTGAGAATTATAACCACTCTTCTGTATGAAAGTAATAGAATTATCAAATGTGTCAATTCAAATACAGTGTTCTTCTGGATCAAACAATGTTGATACGTATTCATGCCCACATTCAATGCAAGTTTGATAGGAACCAAAATTTTATTTGATAATTTCATTTTATTCAAATATATCTACATATATAGTATGGTTAAAATAGTTTCCTAATGAATTGAAATTTTTCATGTATGTTACTAGTGGTGCTTTATTCCTTTTAGTGAAACATCATAGCTTATTCAGTACAATACAGTTTCTGAAAGAAAATAAAAACTTTATTATTGAACTAAACAAGAAAACATTGAGGATTCCGAACTTAAATTTGGCATTATTGTGAATGTATTTTTTTTTAATTAGAAAACAGTCAATTTTTTTCAAAAACATCATTCCTGTGATAAAGTTGAGAGAGATATTTTCTTTCCATCACAGAAAATGCTGCATGAAGTAATATATGATAGAAATGTGATTATCACACTGTATCCAAGTAGGTATTTCGAACAAAAATATGAGTATTCATCTCTTCATCAGTACCTTTTGTATATCTATGTATGATGACCTTCGTATATCTACTTTAATACTGAACTATTTCTATGAGTAATATATCATATCAATATTTACTTATATATCACTTTTTTATATAGTACTCTTTCATTACTTTTATTGCTACGAAAAACTGAATTTGGTTAATTAGATTTCAGAAACGCTTGTAATCAAAAAAATTGTGAGCCGTCACGGGAAGCCTTGCAAATGTGAAACATCAATAATATTTTTGACCTCTGTTATGGTTGTTGGATACTGAAATAAAAAAAAAATATGTTATTGAAATATACATGGAAAACTTTTAACGTGGCTTCAATATACAAGTAATTTCAAAAATCTTAGCTAGTTATTGCAATATATAAATTATTAATTTATTGATAAATTAATTTTTTGATGTTTGTGTAAATAACGAATAAGAAAAAAATTCGTGCTCTACCCGCTATCAGTTGATTTTGAAATATAGTTTTATCAGTTGCTTTAGTGCATTATTTTTCAATGAAATTGAAATAAATTCATAATTAATTTAAAAATAATATGTGCCATGAAAGTTGTGTAAATTTTAATCATACCAAGAACGAAAGTAGATTTTACATTTACTGACCCTTGAGAGAGACCAAATTCACGCGGGATCAATGCACAGATAAATGTACCCATCAATTATAAAATATAATTGACTCACTGATGACTTGATCGTGTGTCATTGTCTGATTTTGCTTTCTTTTTAGAAATATTTTGTTTTCAATTATTTTTTAAAGTTATTTATTTAGTAAAACACAGGTCAGGTATACTGTAGTAAACACAAGTGTCTATACTATAGGTATCCAAGCTTAGTGTGGCGAGAGAGATAGCGTAACGCCGAACCAGTGGGAAGAGAATCGCACAGTCGCTTGCGCAAGGCGACCCGTCGCTATAGGTGTTTTACATCAAAATTTCTCAAGAAAAATGAGTCATTACTTTTATTAAAATATTCCACGAAGTTTACTACAAATATTAAATTATTTACTTTATAACAGTTCGGACGATGCTACTAGGTTTCGACAAACTAGCAACTTCAAAGTCGCGTATTTTGATAACGGTAAATTATATTTTGAAAAATACACAAAATTAGATTTAACTGATCGACCTATTCAGGCAAAGAGTTTCGGGCTGTTGCTTTTCATATTTTCAAGGCCTTTGAGCGTGTCTAACTGGGAATTTGATAGTTTGAGTTCGAAGTGATGGTTTGTGACAGGTCGTCTCTGTTCACAGGTCCCCAGCTTTTTCAAAGAATGTTTCTTATCAATACCCATCGATGGTTCTCTCTCGAATAATTCAACCATCAACGCTGGTGTTCCACAGTGATCTATTTCGTTTTCAACCCATTTTCTTTAATACCCCAACGATATTCCAGAAAAGACCACAAATCTAATATTTTGTCTTTCTGACGTCAGCAAACCTGCCCCTTTTTTCTATTTCGATGCTCGAATCACATCTTGGGTGACAACAAGAGTTTCATAACATCGGTGTCCAATTACTGTCCTGCACGTCTCCTGTTATCGAAGAGGTTTCACTTTTCATCACACGTGACGATTCGATCCAAAAAAGGATCGTTTTGGTTGCGCAAAAGCCGGGAAGAACAGACTTTGAAACGTTTCAATTTTTGTCGATCGTTCCAATCGTGACATCCAATACATTTATAACCATCAAAAATCACCTGGGAGCTGACGCCCAGTTCTTCCGCCCAGCCACGCACCGTATGTGATGGGCCAGTCTCAAATCCTCTTTCTGGATTACTCTAGGTCGATCACTTCAGGAATCATCTTCGAGGCTAAAATATACGGAACGGAATTTTGCAAACCAACGTCATACAGTGCGTTCATTAACACTATGATTGCCAAATGCCTGGTTAATTTTTCGGGCTCTTTCGGTAGCGCTTTGGTTTAATTTGAATTCGTAGAGAAATATTGCCCGAAAATCGCTTGACGACATTATATAGAAATCAGCTGGAAAGAGGCAAAAAATTTCAAAAAAGAAATGAATAGCTTCAATACTCATAGTGAAAAATTCTTTATCGATCAGTATGTACCATAACACAGTAGAATGAATTATTCATTGAGATATGGAGCGCTCCAAAAACCCATGACATTAAAACGGATGAAACTTTTGAAACAACCTTATAAATCAAACAAAATAGTTTTTTTCAGATACAAACTTAACGAAAAAACCCGTTCGAAATAACGTAAATATTGAATTTCCCGAAAGTAAATGTTCTATAGAAAAAACTACTGTCATACTTTTTTGAAAACGTTTGTTATATATTCAAAATAGACATCTCTACACAATAATATATGAAAGTGTACAGTTGTATATACATTCATACAGTAAGTTGATACAATTCCAGACATAGAAAGATCTGAAAAAGCTTGTGTATATGATTGATTTTGGAGGGTAGTCGTTCGTAGGGGGGGCGACAGCTGGTTAACGAAAAAACAAATTTCATGAGATTTTTGCAGACATATTTTCTACAGATATATGGAGCTTCGTCCCTGAGCATACCCGGGAGTCACTAAATTCTATTTAGAAAAGAGACATGTGCCTGATTGGGAACCCAAACATTTCAGGAAACCTTGACCACCAGGAACATCAAAGAAAGGTTGGGGAAAACATCAAAAGGCGTTTTTTGATACTTGAGAGGTTTACAAAATATAACGTGACATCACAGGAAATAGCAGTCAGTAATGTTTTCTCGAGGGATATTGAAGATGATATTATAAGAAAGAAAAAGTTCAGGCAAAGAATGAGCGAAATCTCGACTTTCAGAAACGATAAAAACCAAGATAAATATACCTCAGTTCCATAGCACCAATACACGAAGAACTTTGGAAATATTTTCAGGAAACTAGGTATGAAACAAGTCATACAGTACAGAGCCTTTTAGGAAATGCAAAGTCGAGAATTCGGAAAAGTCTAGAATTTACGAAATCAAATGTGAGGACTGTGATGCAAAATGTCATGGACTGAATAAAAGATCTTATAAAATAAGATATAGGGAAGGAACACCTGGCACGCCTAAAATACGTCCATCATGTTTTGCAACAAAACCATTCCACAAAGACAAGTTAACAATAACAGGCATCTAGATGCCTATGAGAGCTTAGAAACAAGTCGTCATAATAATTTTATGAATACCGATGGTGGATAGTTTACTATACAGGGTGAGTCAACAAGATTCCCTCTGTCCATTGCTATCAAGGAAAACAATTTTTCGAATCGCTCAAATTTTTTCCGCCGTCATATCGACAAATGCTATTTTTTTGAAATTATTTTCTCGCATACTGGGTGATTCAGCCGAGCGTGGCCAACCAAAGTTTATTTTTTTGAATGGAACACCCAGTATATGAGTCATTTGATTCCACATTTTTGTAGCTCTCTGAGTAATTTTTGTTTTCGAATTTCCATTGCGACATTGCCAAGTTATTCCAGAAAGTCTATTTTGCAGACATTATTTTTTTCAATTCACCACCCGCATGTCTAAAGCTATTGAGTGGATTTTGTTAGGAATTGTTAGTCACATCAGTATGATAATTTCAGAAATCTCTACTTTCGGAAAAAATGTATGAGGTGCTCGGTAAAACTAGTTAAGTTTCATTCATTTTCAAACAGACATAATTCAACATTTTCAAATGAAACACCCTGTATTTTGTCATTTGTATGAAATGTTCCAACATGTCACTATATTTTTCATCAGAAGTATACTATACGAAAAAATTATTTTTTCAAATTATACCCAGTTTTATTAATTGTTGTAACCACAAAAAATTCATTTATTTACGCTTACTCATTCAATTTTTTTTAATATGAACGCCTACATTGTTTATTGAATAGAACATATCGTCTGGGATTTCCCTGAAAGCCCTAGTGATTCTTCGTTTCATATCTTCTATAGATGTTGGAGGAGTTTGGTAGACAATCCATTTGATATATTCCATATATCCATTTTGGTCAGGTCAGGTGTTGTGGGTGGCCACGTCACAGGCCCACCACCTATTCATTTTTTATTGAAATGATCGTTGAGTTATTCCCGTACCTCACTTTTAAAATGTGGTGGTGCACGGTCTTGTTGTAGCCACATTCTGAGTCTTGTTCCATATGGAACCCCGTCCAATGATCAGGCGTCAGTTATCACCCGAAGACGATTGTGGATACTAACAATCGAAACGTCGTGACATAACTTGGTTTGGAATCTTTTGATTTTTATTTTTCATTTTTTGTTAATAATATTTTTTTTATTTTCAGCTTTTAATAATATTTCAACTTTTTATTTTTTGGTTGTAGCTTGTATGTTATTTCCTTGTAATTTCGGTTTTTTGTTTGATAAAATTGTTATTTTCGGTTAATATTTTATACTTTTTTCAGGGATTTCAAATCAATTTATATTATATTATACAATGGAAGTCCGAACTGATGATATAATTATATAATTTATATTATATTAGACAATGGAAGTCCGAACTGATGAAATACACCACGAAACATTGTTAACCACCTTCAAAAAAAATAGTATTTTACGATATGAATGCAAAAAAAAATGGAGCAGTTCGAAAAATTGTTTCCTCTGATAGCAATGGACCGAGGACATTTTGTTGACTCACCCTGTATAGCTTGTTGAATTAATATTTTCAGTTATCAAATTTACTTGACTAGTAGATGCGACAACATTGTGAAATCCATTTTTAGACAATTATGACGCAGGTAACCAACATATTATGTATCAATGGTGAAAATAAGTACAACATTGTATGTTGATTTAGTTTATTGATCTTCCTCTCGAAGATGATTCACTTGGTGATTGAAAAACATGTCGAGGTGTCAAAATAACGGTTTGGTGTTGGGATACAACTTCAGTGATATGCATTACTACACCAAAGGTTCCAAACAGTGTATCACAAGTTCGAACATGATGAAAATAATTTCTTCCAAAATGTCTAAGAGAATTTCAAAAGAATGCCTCATACATATGCCTGATGTTTCCATATGATACATGTTGTGAATCAATTGATAACGTAGTGAACATTTTTCACAAAGCAGCTTATCAATGAATTTGTATAATGAATAATCAGCATGTTAACAGCAATCTCTCTGGTTCAATACAAAGTAATATCAACAATGTGTTAAAACTTCCTGACATCTGCAAAAATTCAAACCCTCGTTGAATGGAAGTAATTTTCTTTCTGGCTACACAGAGCAAATATTTTGTTGAAATTAATTTGGCATGAGAAACGTGACTTTTTCGTTAAGTATGACGTCGTTGGATGAAATTACTCTCATTAGAATATATTTTATATTTTTCCAAACAGTTATCCAGAGAGAAGTGAATTCGAGAAGAATTTTTTTATTCCACAATTCCGCAAATGCAGATAGTGAATAGTGGATTGTTTCACCATCAATTTCGAATCAAAAGTGATTGATTTGTTTGCTTCTCGTTACCATTAAAAAATACGTATTTTTTTGTAGCAACTACATATTTTTGAAGTGTTATTTTCATGTTCATGAAATGTATCACGCTGATTATTTACCTGGAAATATTCAGTGAGATCTATTTGAAAACTACAATTTATGAATTCATTTGAATGAAATATATGATGGAATTGGCAGATATTTGATGAAAATCCGTAACTAACGTATTCAAAAAACAGTTTATTGTGAGATTGTCACTAAACAGTTTTACAAAAACGCAACACGTGTTTCGCCATACAATGGCTTTTTCGGGCGAGTCTTTACTGATACGCCCGAAAACTAAAATTTGATGTTAATAGATGCTTCTTAGGTATTAGGTGCGCACTAAGAAAGGATTTTCTAATATTCCAAGTGAGGCTCCCCCGTGGGGATAAAAAGGCGCGTTTACATATGGAAATTACGTTTTTATCACTGTTTCTCTGTACGGCTATATTTTTGGAGGCTGAAATTTTGTATGTAGGTTCATTTTATGGTTGTAATGTAAAATTAGAGAAGAGTGTTTAATATTTCAACTGAGGAGCCCCCCTGGGGATAAAAGGGGCGCGTTTCTATATAAAAATTACCTTTTTATTACTGTTTCCCTGTACCGCTATATGTTCTGAGGCTGAAATTTTGTATGAAGTTTGTTTTATGTCGTAGATGTGCAATAAGAAAGAATTTTTAAATATTCCAACTGGGGCCCCAGCCGCGGGAGAAAAGGCACATTCATTAAATAAAGTTACATTTCCATCACTCGATGCCCTTAAATTTCCGGTGGGTGAATTTATATTTAGTATCAGCATTGCACTCGTGCAGGCCGTGGCGGTTCGCTAGTAATGTAAAAGAAGATTCTACAGCTTCCACACCTATGATATTTTAGCAGAGAAGTGAATATTCTGACAGTGAATGGAAAGTTGGATTTTTGATGACTGATATCTGGGAATTTATTCTTGAGTACGTAAACCAAACTCTTTCGAAAGAATGACAATAATGAATGTTTTTGACGGTCATTGAATATAAATTGATATATGATTGCATTTTTGCACTAAATAGCGTTCGTAATCTGTAGACGTATTTCGAATTCGAAAAACTTTTTCTAGTTCCAATAATTTTCAAAGACATTTTTTTCGAAAACATAAAATATTATATATTGTATGACTGCACTAGTGCCGCACAGTAATTTATCATCAAAAATGTATACGGCTCTACAAAATAAACACTTCATTGTGAGGTATTCACTAGTTCATTAAAATGTTTCTTGAATATGTTATCAAGTATCGACCGATTCCATCACATATCCTTGATAATACCAAAAAATTATTTTTCAAATAGCATAAAAATATTTATTGCATTTGCATACAGAGATCACTATTCTGAAAATGAAAATTTCAATTTATCTGACCTATTTTCTGTACGGGCTTTGATTAGAAAATATCCCAGTTATATTTGGTATCTAAATTTACACAAACCATACAGTACTTCCTGACGAATTTCCTTCCACTTGATTATTTTCAACTTTCAGAAGATTTTCTCGTGTACAATTTTCAAGTGACGACTCATATGACTTATTGAAACTCTATCATGAGATTGTGGTTTGATTTGGAAGATATATAGACACCTCAAAATAACATGTGAAAGTAAGATAGCTGGTTTAATCAATATTGAGTAAACATAAAAATTTCAGACCTTTACTGGGTTGCATGTATTGAATTAAAAAAATCATAGCCTTCGGAAATAATATCATTGATGAATTGTTGAGGAAGCAGATTGAAACAAAGTTCACTTGCTCATACCGAACGAACATTTTAACATGTCGTTTTCTGCTTTTCTCAGAAATAAAGGGCATATAGCGAATAAAAAAAACTTCTGAAAGTGTACATATTGAGTATTATTCTGTAAAACATTATGATAATACCAGTTGGTATACTTTATCGTTAGTAATAAAGTTTTTTATGTACCTATTATAATCGGGCATTACTGAAAACGACCGCTTTCATCACGTTCCAAGGACAATGTCCTTTATTATAAGCAATGAATCGACAAAATGTCAATGAACGTTCTTTCTGTGAGGAGTCGCTAATAGATCTCCCGTTATCGATAAAAGTTACGACTTAGCAATTCACCTTACATTATTCAGACAAAATATTTCAATTCTGTTCACGTCGAAATTTATACAACGGTTAACTATTTCAGTGATCAGGATATTTTTTTTAAATTGGGTATGAGCAAAAAGTTGGGCAATGGGCATAAACTGATCGCAATTCTACTTTTGTAGTTTTTTCGAAAATACCAAGGTAGGGATTTCAAATTAGAATATTTTTTATAGAATCAAATTATTTCAATTTTTGATAAGTCAGGGCGGAATATTACAGTATTTCTAAACATTCCAAGTTTTGTGAATTTTGTATATATTTTCGTAGTGCTAGATCAGAGCAGAACCTTTCGAGCAGGAGCAATTATAATGGCTACACATGAGAGTTTAAAGCATCCTGCCTGCGACTTCAACATCAAAAATTTTCCATCACGTGAAAATTTTGAGTTATAGTTATTTTTATTTTATAAAAAAAAATCACATATTATAGGGAAGTATAAAATCAAAACAAGAAAAAAACAATATATTTTGAGGATTACAGACTTTATTCACAATACACATTAAAAAACATTCAAATGAAGTCTTTTGTGCATAACCTTTTTTTGCAAATGTTGACTTTTGTTTATATGTTTCATCGTTTTCCCTCATTAGAAATCAACAATAATCCCCCATCATTGCTGCATATCATCTGCCTTGGTAACGTTGCTCCATTGTCAGTATGTTTTGGTGGAAACTTTCCCCTTGTTCGTCACTGACAGCACCCGAATTTTCTGGAAAAAAATTCAAACGGGAACGCAAGAAATGGATTTTGAGAGACATCCCATTCTGTAGTAGTTTTCAAGTAGTACTTTCACAAGTGTTCCGTAATTTTCTAGTTTCTTATTCCCTAAAAACTCCGAAACAATTTTTTTTTAAAGAACTCCACGCAGCTAATTCAACATTACTTAATTTTTGATCAAACTGATTATAACTTAGTAGTTTCTAATTTGTGGTCCAACAAATATACCTTCCTTGAGATTTGCATTACTTAATTTTGGAAAAACGTGTTTAAGATATTCAAACACATCACGTTTTTTGTCTAATGCTTCTACAAAATTTTTCATTAACCCCAGTTTAATGTGTAATGGAGGTAACAAAACGATTGTGGGATTAACAAGAGGTATATTCTTCACGTTAGCTTGACCAGGAATATATTTATTTCTCGGAGGCCATTCTTCTACTTGATAATGGCTCGTGTTGCCCAACTGTTCCAAAGGCAAAGAAAACAGCGAAACTTCGTAAATCCTCCCTGAATACCTGGTAATAGTCCTATGACTTTCAGTTCACAGCATATTTCCCAATTAAACGTATTATAACTTTTTGCATTTAGAATAAGTGTCATACTTTAGTGTGTTTCCTTCATGGCAACTGCATATATAAGAGGAATAGAGGGTCTTTTGTTACCATTATGGAGCAGAACGGTTTTTAAACTTGTTTTAGACGAATCTATAAATGAACGCAATTTGTCCGGGTTATGTGCAAGTCCTAATTTTTCCATCACACTATTTGGATTTATACAAACACACATTTTATCCTGCATAGTAAAAAATGAGGATAGCTCATGGTTACGGTTCCTAAATATTGTAACTTTGGTTTTAGGGGCTAGTAAATTCCATTGTTGTAATCTAGACCCTAATAGTTTAGCATTCTCTTTGGACAAGTGGAGGTCCCGAACTAGGTCATTTAATTCAGGTTGTTCAATTAAATGGGGTGTTCTTTCTTCACTCTCGGGAAAATAAGGACCGTCTTTTTCTNATTGTTGTAATCTAGACCCTAATAGTCTAGCATTTTCTCTGGTCAAAAAGAGGTCCCGAACTAGGGAACTCTCGGGAAAATAAGGACCGTCATTTTCTGGCACATCATGGGAATCTGCCTGGTCATCACACATTTCCGAATCTTCCCCCCAATTTGCCGAGAGTGTTGGGACTGGTAAACCTTCTCCATGAAGAACCGGCCTTCTTGCAGAAGGAATATCCGGATATACAATTTTGTGTTTGCTTTTTCTTGAAAAACCAGA
>WOGL01001621.1:0-11055 GCA_015342145.1 Leptinotarsa rubiginosa | reverse complement strand
TAACCCAGTAAACCACGCGTTATATTATAAAGCCATACATAAATAAAAATCTAGTAGGTGGTAGAAAAACTGGCTTCATTTCCATAATCATTAATAATAAATCAGATTTCCTGTAAGAACTATTTGAACAGAATACATTTTCACCTGAAATGATTTATTTTATAAGTATATACTATCCCTCCGATTATCAACTAAACCAACCGCCACTGTTTTGTGATCCAACTTACTTCCCGTAAACAAACAACGTTATGCTGCCTTCAATGTAAGGATGCAAAAGGCCTCTCTATGGTCATTTGTTACTCTGAGGAATAAGCATTCACTGAGATATTACAGTTCAAAGTAGACTCAAAAAAAGGACGAAACTTTTAAAACTGCTCTAATGAGTTGAACTTGATGTACAATTTGATCAGTAAAGATAAATGCAACATTTAATATATAACGTACCAGGAATCGCACGTTATAAGGTAAGACTACGTTAATCCTTGGCTCGCACAAGTTTCGACTTTTGAAGGTGGTAAACGGAGAAACACATTTTAACAGAATAAGCAATATTGAAAAACAATTGGCACCTGAGATCCCACTGAAAAAATTAACGACGTTGACGTGACTCAATTGCATGGGACACATTTGCGCGTGCGTATTCGCTTTGACACGTGATATTGACGCACAATTTTTGACAATAATTTGAATCTCTAATATATTCAAAATTGAAGTGTCCGGTACTTTCTAAAAATTGTTTTTTATTCAATTGTTAATAGCCGAAAGCTGTTTGAAGTAAGTTTTCTATTGTTATTAATAATTTATCACAACTAGTTCATTGTAATTGTATCATAATTGATAATTAGTTACGATAGTACCTAGTAGATTATTTTCAAATAAAAAAAATGTGAAATTTTTTTCATTGAGATTTCTGAGTACCATATTGATTTGAAGGAAAAGTGGTGTGTCTTCCGTATTCAGTCGCCAATGGCCGTATTCTCCATATAATATAAGTCTGGTTCAAACCTTAAGCTCGCTTGTTTCGTAAATTTTATATACACCGTATCAAAAATCAGTCTCAAGCTTTAAAGTTAAGCCCCTATTTTGGCCGCTTAGAGCCTTTGAGCCAAGCTTTTATGAACCTAACCTTAGTTTTCTGTCTGCGGTGGGGAGAAGTGCCACTATAATTTGCAACTGTACCTACAAATTACAAAAATGTATATACCTATGACATTCACCCTTCGTCCTTGTGTTAATTTCAGTGCTTAACAGATTGAGTTCTTATTTTACTTTTCACTGATGGACCATGGTTGATTTACATTCTTTGATTTCTTAAAAGTAAAACTTTGCTGTTTGATGTGTTAGATATTTCCAAAGCTAAAAGTATTTTAAAACTACATATTTTTGTTCAAATTAGCTAATTTGATTTCAAGTACTTTTATTTCCTTTTTTTTTCATGAGGAAATTTTCTGTTTCTGGAATTGTTCCCATGGATACTCAAAAATATGGAATATTTTGCCTGTACCCGGGATTCCTTTTACTCGAACACAAAAAATCGCACGATTTTGACCGGTTATCTTTGATTCTGACAATTTTTTTTAAATTTTCAGTTTATTGTACTCGGGGAGCATGATTTACTCAGATAATTTCAACAATTTTCAAGCGTTGCCTCATGTATTTTGGGCTTTAGAAAGCTTTGCTTAAGGAATTACTGTGTATACCGTCAATATTCAAGTTGAGTTTAATTTTTCAGCAGAGCTTACTAAAGCTTGGCTTTGCATTATATACGCAGAATACGGGCATAAAGTGTCTTGTTCTGACTTGATCTCTCGACGCGCGTTTCGTTAACCAAGTACCATCATCAGAAGATGACTAACTCATCGAATCGAGGGTCGAGAGACAGTACCTATAGGTATTTGTTCTTGTGAGATAAAAATTTCTTATTGATCTACTTTCGAGCGAAATAAAAAACAAAAGTGACTGATGGAACGGATAAAGCATTGACGGTAAGTAGAAATTGACAACATTGGCTTGACGTGATTATTGAACGAAATAACTTTACGCGACAGTTGGAACTGACTCCCGTGGTTGGGAGGTGAGGAATTTTAATCTCACTTTCTGTAATAAAATTGAGATTTTTCTTTATTATAACTCTACCTAACCTCTCAACCTTATTGACATTATTTTCACCTTGAAGTTAGAATTTTCGAGTTAGATGTCAAAAAAGTATAAATATACAAAAAAATTATTGGAGTGGCTCTTCTATGTCTGTGAACAATGGTCATAATTATTTTGAGAAAAATTCAAATCAGAAAATGAGGTATAAATAGATAATATGTTTTTATAACCAAAAACACAGCTGTCGTGAGTTTCCTTTTCCAAAACACGGGAGCCAAAATGCAACTTTCGCGAGATGTTCCACTTTATGAGAGGATAACAGATTAATTTGCGCATGACCGTATCTCTGCACATTGCGCAATCTCCTGCAGTTTTTTCAGTGGTTGGTTCATTTCGTTCACAGTTCCGAAATTCGCTTTCGTGTTGTACTACACTGTTCTTTGGTAAGGTAGTATTTCATATATCTATAAATTTTTCGTCTATCGCTTGCCATCGCCTTAAGAAATCATGGATAACGTGAGATATCAATTCAATAAAAAAGAATATATTTGAATGTTTACTAAATTACAGAACTTTTTATGAATTTTCTCTTACGTAAAACTAGCTTTTATCTCCGGCCATTTTTGTGATTGTCATTTATCTTAATGCTAGCTTTACATTATTATAGGTTTGATTTTTTGCAATAGTCATATTCATTTTTCAATTTTATTTTAGTTTAAATTCATACACAAAATCCACGTTAACAAATGGTGCATTACGTTATGTAATAAGTAACCCTTCAGTCGCGGACCTGTGACTTTGACAGTTCATAGTCGGCTGCCATTTTAATAACTTCGAATTTCTTTTTAGGCTTGTGAAGTAGCGAACGAAATAAACCAAGAAAATGTTTGCTTGTGCCAGATTGATTGCCCCAGCTACAAGGAGCGCAGTAAGTGAACTTTATTTTATATTTACACACTTTAAAATCCATAACTGTATAATGGAAAATCGGACTATTATGTAACTTACCCATATATTATATTTGAGATATATGAAGTTGAACGCACCTAGTGTATTATAAGTCCAAAAACTGTTTTTTTAAAACAAGTTTGCATGAATGTTGAATAAGGCAGTATTTTCAGAAAATGTTCTTTTTTGCAAAAATTCAGATTCTTTTGTAGAAGTCGAAGTTTTCATTTGAAAAACTCCTGTTTGACCAATATTTTATTTCAGCTTATTGCCAACTCCAAACAATACATGAGGCCACTGAGCAGTGTAGTAAGTCAAAGTCAAATTCAAGTTCAGAATGTTCAACAACACAAGCAGCCATCCCTCCTACCTGCCATCCGCAGTTTTCAGACCTCTCAAGTAAACAGAGACATTGACTCTGCTGCCAAATTCATTGGGGCTGGAGCTGCAACAGTAGGAGTCGCAGGATCAGGTATGGTTCATTTTAATTATTCAGGATTATCAAATACTTTTCACCTGATCTAAGAGGTTTTCTTTTCACTGAAATTGCCTCGGTTTCATACACTCAAAAAACTAGTTTACTTGATGATTTAATTTTTGTCATTATGCAACATAATTATATAACTGAAGTTATCAACAAATTTTAGTAATATTCTGTTCATTACTGGATACTTTTGTATTTGTAACTTGCTAGGAACTATTAATTCGTAGCCATAGAGTATTCATATCTGCTAAAAGAGGAAATAATTATTTTAGTTCTTGTTTTTTATTGAATACGTAAGAGTGACTGAACTTTCATGTTAATTTTTCCAACTTCAAATTGGATGGTATATTATATAACTTTCTCTGTTCTGAAAAACAATTAGCATAAGTTACATTAAGTATTTGCAAATCTTTATCAAAAATTCATTCTGTTTGAAAAATAACGCTGAGGGGATTTTGTTGAAATTTTCAGGGGAACAGAAAACCCTAAAAAGAAGATGCCATTGAGATTTTGGCAAGGAAATAATTTCAGAATACTTTTTCTCGCCAAAACATATTTTGAGGGTTATAAACAGACCACAACAAAAATGGAAAACAGCCTAGTGGTTCATTAAACCCAAGTAATTTTTAAAACTATATTTTCTCTTGAAAAAGCATGAAGTTAGCCTCTAAATTGAAATACATTGAGTCTTATGTGACAAGAGATTGTTACACAATTTAAGTAATTTTGTTGCATGGCTGTGAGTAATGTCTCAAGTGCAACCAGAAAGAATGGAATTATTACTCCTACATTTCTGTTCCTGTTGAATATATTTTCTCTTCTTTGAAGTCTAAAACCTTTTGTGGAGGGTGAATTTGCCTTTTTCATATTATATAGCCCTCAAGTTATCAGGAGGACGTCTATGTCAAACTCTCGAATGTGGTTTCAAGTTCATTTAATATACAGTGTAACCAATTTAAAATGAAGACACTCTCAATAAAACATGATTTTAGCCTACTTTTTTTCAATTGGGCAGACATTTGAGAAGTCTATTAGAGCACCAAATGTCATGATTGAGTCTTTATTTTCAAGGCCAACTTTTATTATTCTTCTGTCAAAAATAAAAAAAAATTACTGTTTTTTTTTTTATCTGGCCACACCACTGGACTCGGGTAGTATTGAAATGGTTTGTCAAACTTAGGTCAAAAGGTGTTCACCATTGGAAAAGTTATAAGGGAATGAAATTTGAAAAATATGTCATTCAATTATCCCACCAGTTGAATTTTAGAACTTTCATAATCAAAATTCTGACTACACTGGATTCAGTAGGTTTTTGGCTCATTATAAGTGAAGAAATTTTGATGCAATAATTGTTGCACACCAATCAACCCTTTTTCATTTATTACTTATTAGGTGATGAATTGATTTCTATGAAATTCTAGATAGTGTTAAACCAAAACCTGATGAATTCAAGCCAGAATTTTGATGAAAGGTCTATAACCTATAACTTTTTTATTGATGAACGCATTTTGACATGAACCATTTGAAAACTACTTGAATCCAGTGGTGTGTTCAGATAATTTTTTTTTGATATTTTGAACTAATAAAGTTGGCCCTGAAAACGAAGACTCAATAATGAAATTTTGTGTTTTTATTACAAATCTTTTTGGATATTAGGTTTTAATTACACATTGTGCACAATTCAAACAATATTCAATAAACAAAATAATTTTTATGGTTGATGGATGTATGTACAACTGAGAATCATTATCGCAATCTGGTCTCACAAATGAGACACGTTGACGACCATTTTCACGTTAATTTTACCCAAATAATATGCATTGTTTTTTCTAATAGTGAGGTGAATACAATGGAGAAGTAGGCTAAATTTATAACTTTTGTTGTGATCTGTTTATATCGCTCAGAATATGTTGAGAGAAACTAGTGTGATAATTTTTATGCAAACATTTTTAATATTTACTACATTTTAAGGTATTTAAGGTATTCATCAAAATCAGCTACTGCAGCACATTCTATATCTTTTCCAAAAAATATATTTATGAAAAGTCCAGTTGCCTACCTGTTGTATTTTTCATTAGAGTTCGATGGTCAAAATTTTACATATTTTGCAAAATTTAAATTAGAATGATAATTTCAGGTGTTGGTATCGGTGCAGTTTTTGGCTGTTTGATAATCGGATATGCTAGAAACCCTTCTTTGAAACAGCAGCTATTTTCTTATGCAATTCTTGGATTTGCCCTATCAGAAGCGATGGGTTTATTTTGCATTATGATAGCTTTCTTGATGTTATTTGCCTTTTAGATTTAAGAAATAAATACCATAAAAATATATGCAATTTCCCACTGAATTTGAAATAAAATTGTTTTTACTGGTTTGAACATTATTTTGAAAAATTATTGAAATTGGTGAATATCAAGTATGCTCTTTGGTTTGATAATATCAAGAGAAAGAGGATCCATGCAAATTTATAATACATTTTTCCGGGGTTGGTAGGTTCAGTTTTATATATAATTTTTTTTTTTAGGTGAAGGAAGTATAACAGTGTAATAATAATAACAAAACTAGGCTGTTCTATTTCTATTTGCCATATTTTTATCTTGATGTGAAGTAGCAAATTTAATATTTGTTTTGTTTCTAGGAGCTGGAATCGGAACAGTATTCGGTTCCCTCATCATCGGTTACGCCAGAAACCCCAGTCTGAAACAACAGCTTTTCTCATATGCCATCTTGGGTTTCGCCTTGTCTGAGGCTATGGGACTGTTCTGTCTTATGATGGCATTCTTGTTGTTGTTTGCCTTCTAAGTTACTGCCTCTCGTTGGCACCAATTCACCATCAATTCCACAGTTTGTTACAATAACATCTTGTAACCTCATATACCTAAACTTTTCAATAGGACTTTTTATTTGTGTATACTCTTTATGAATATGTGACCAATTATAATTTTTTGATAGAGAATTTGGGCTTACTTTCATGAAGAAAAGGTTGGCATGTATTTTTCAAGAGTTTTTTCATGTGTTTTCTAGGAAAATGATGCAGTAAACACACCTATTGTACAGTTTGACATTTCATTATACAGAAACCTTAGTCCTTTTTAAATATTAAATTAGGCTGTTTTTTTTTTATATGTATGTATTCTTCCCAGTTTACAATCGGAGCTGTTATCAATTATTTTTAAGGATAATAAATTGTTTTCATTTTTTAAATCTTTAATGTGAGCAAAAAAGTGGGTCTTTGAACCTAGACTGGATTTAGGAATCGATTAAAAGTACTCTTAAAACATGTAGTTTGATATAGCAACCTTTTCTCAACAGTAGTTTAGCATCATTTCAGATTTTTTTAATGAAACAATTCGGGATTCAATAATTTGGTAATGTGCTCAGATTGGTTTTTCAAAAAAGGTGTTGAAAACTTTAATGAAATATTTCAATTCTACTTTATTCAGAGTTGAGAAAATGTTCAGTTTTCATGATGTAGATGTTTGAATCATTCTCAGTTATTTTGGTCAGTTCAATAACAAATTGATCCCTTGAGGAAGTCTACAGAAAGATACTAAACCTGGGTTGGCCTAATAAACTTATTCAGAGTACAATGATGTTACTCTGTATCATAAACATACTTTAGTATTATAACGGTCTTACTCTAAAGGGATATATTTCAAACTGATTTTAACAGAATATTTGGTGATCATTGCATCATGATACAATTATACAGGTTATTTTTTTTAGCTGACTGATCTCTGTAAATGAACATAGAAAATTTTCTCAATCAAACATAGAAACATTCAATAACTTATTACAAAATGAGCCTTGGACTGAAGTGAAACTCGCTAAAACAGTAAATAGAAAAACTGAAGCATTTTTCAAAATCTTTATGAACCTTTTTAACATTGTGTTCCCAATAGTTTTGAAGGATAAAGACTTAAAGCAGACTAGGAAATCCTAACACTACCAATATCTCGAGCAAAAAAATTAATTTAAACATATTCTTGAAGAAAGTGAAGAAAACAATATTAGGAACCAAATAAATCATTCTGAAAACAAGGCTAAAACAGTTTGGAAAATAGTTGATTGTGAAGTCGGTAGAGATAAAAAACAGCAAACAAATGATATTGACCTAAATCTATTTAACCATTGTTTTGTTAATTATTCCTCCGATATAGTTAGCAACATCGACACTGGTTTATGCACATCATCAAAAAATCACATATATGGCAATAAAGGATCACATTCCATATTCCTTCAGCCTGTAGATGAATATGAAACAAGTACTATTATTTCCAACATTAAATCTAAAAAAACTCAGGATATATATGAAATAAGTTTTTATCTGATCAAGTGCATCTCACATAATATCGTTGGTCCAATAACTGAAATAATAAACAGCAGCTTACTAGAGGGAACATTTCCTGACTTACTTAAAACAGCCAAGGTACTGCCTATCTATAAAAGTGGGGACCCAACCCTACCAGTAAATTACCGTCAAATTCATATTTTACCCAGTTTTTCGAAAATACTAGAAAGAGTCGTAGCACAACAAATAATTAAATATCTAGAAAAATTTAATCTTTTTTCAACTTGTCAATACGGTTTCAGGAAAGGCCAAAGCACCTCCGATGCAATTATGGCTCTCATTAACAACATTCATGAAGCATTCGAAAATAAAGAGCAATGCATCACAATCTTTACCGATCTTTCTAAGGCTTTTGACTGTGTAAGTCATACCAAGCTCATAGAAAAACTTCACAGGTATGGAATAAGAGGACTAGCCAACAAATTAATATGTTCTTACTTAGAAAGCAGATATCAAGCTGTGTACAGGGATAATAAATTCAGTGAGAAACTTACTTCAAAAAGAGGAGTTCCTCAGGGGTCCATATTGGGACCTCTTCTATTTTCAATCTACATAAATGATTTACCTGATTTTATGACCAATTTTACCGGTAATCCATAATGTTAAAACAAATAACGATTTTTAGTAAATTTCAATTCAATAATCTTCTTTATATCCAGTGAGGAGTCAACCTCTTTTAATGGTGGGACTTGTTTTATTATATTGACATGTTTCAATGTAACATTCTTTTCAACACGGCTATCCTCACTAACAGTAAGTTGAGACCTTTCATAATAATTTTTATATTGTATTATCATCATAACCAAGTTTTGAGGATGTACAACAGTGAAACAAGAATGTGTGTTGTAAACTGATATTCTGATAGAGGAAACCTAGGGTACTGAAAGAAACATTGCAAAAACTAAAAACTTCTCTATAGGACCATTGTCATGAAAACTTTTTCTTATTATTTATAATGACAACTACTATACTTGATGATGTGTACAACAAAATATTTCAATCTACTTGTTGAGACTGTGAAATCTCAAAAAATGGTTAAGTATGAAACCTAAGCAGAACCAGCACCAAAAACTGTAGAAAGGTGTTGCTTTTACTTTTTATAGCACTTAAACTTGTGTAATTGAAAATATCAGTATTCAGCGACTAAATCTAGAAGAGCAACTTTCTAAATCTAAGAATTAGTTAACAATTTTTATATACAACTTCAAAGAATAAAAGCACCCGAAAAACAAACCAAATAAACCAAAAATTACCTGAATGAAAGAAAATTCATCCCCTGCAGTAGAATTCGAACCAGTCGATGTATTCGAGATATTCGATATATTCAAAGAACTTATTTCAATAGGTTTTGAACTATGCCTTCGCATACTATCAGCTTCTTTGCAAAACTGAGATTCTATCTCTTTTCTACGAGCCTCCAGAGTTTCTCTTATACTTCGCCTGGCTTCCGAGTGTCTCAGTACTATATCAGACTCAGTTTTTTCACGTCTAGGACGAATAAAATTCTTCAATAAACTACCTTCTTTTTTCTCGGATCGGCCAAGATCAACATCAGCCTTTTTTTTAGAAGTGGAGCTTACTAATGAATCAGTTTTCTTAATATAATCCATCAATATAGGCTCCCCACTTGTCTTTTTTGACATTCCAACATCAGAGCCCCTTCTGTTACTGAATATACCACTCGATCTGGCATTTTTGTCAATATATATAGCCGAATGTCTTGAACTCATGGGGAAAAAATCTGAATTTTCTCTACGGAAACCTCTGAAGAAGGGATTTGAAATTTTTGAGTCGCTCTCCATTCTCCTGTGTCCCTGTTTCATGTCATTTTCATCACTTTTTTTTTCAGAACTGTTGGATGTAGATGTGGAAGACTGAATATTGGCGACTCTCACTGGAAAAAACTTGTCGAAATCCCACTCTCTGAGCAGTGTTGCTTCGTCAATATCTTCGACATTGCGGGGTTTGTCACCTAAATTAGCTGCGGACTGCTGCCATTTTTTTTGGGGAATAAGAATATTTACAGATAGACAGATACAAGGAGATTTTTTTGGTGTCTTGTCAAAATGTGTGGGATCTACAACTATTTTAGCAATCATTAAAAGTCAGTCCCAAATCATCTCTTGATGCTTATATTATGATTCATAATTTGAAATATTCTGAAGTTATTAAATTGTATGTATGCACAGCTTCACTATACTGTTTTATCTATCTATATATGTATCTTGTGATGCACTGTTTGGAACCTTTGGTGTAGTAATGAATATTACTAGAGTTTTTCCCAACACCAAACCGTGTTTCGATCACCAAGTGATCATCTTCAAGAGAAAGATCAAAAAGTGATCCTCTTCCTCTTGAAGATGATCACACGAAACACGTGTCGAGGTATTAAAAAACGGTTTGGTTTTGGGAAAAAACTCCAGTAATATTCTTTATCTAAGTATCTGTCTATAAAATCAACATTATAAAATTTGTCAAGTTCAAGGAGTTATCCTTTTAGGTTAACTCAGAAATAAGGCCATTTATATACTTGGATACATTTTCTAATAACTTTTTTATCATATTGTGGAAGATTTTATCCAAAAACACAGACAAGTGAAAAGATTGATAAAAAACAGTATTGTCAATTGCAAAGGAAACAAATGATGTATTTCGGGAATCATTACAAAACCGATTTTCTGAGAAATTAAAAAGATAAAGGAAATGACAATTTTGCCTAAAATAATAGGCCATAAGAACGGATCAACCAGAAATTATCGTAAAAGTAAAAACTTCAACGTCAAAAGAGAAAACTTGACAACACATTCCAACAATAATGAAGATAAAAAAACCCAAAAGAGCAAAACCAAAGTTTTTTATTGAACTACCCTGGAGTGCATACACTTAACTGATGTCATAGAAGTAAATAAAAAAATCATCACCGAAAAAAATGCCACAACTCGTTTTAGACATTTTTTATTATGGCCTTGTCAGGTAGAATGATATCAAGATTGCTTGATGTATTTTGTAACCAATAAATTTAATATCACTATGACACAACATTTTTAACCATGGTAGAATGTTTCGTTTTGAGAGTTACAAGTAATACAAGTTTAGTAAAAAAATTCATGGAACACCATTTTCTCTCTTTTTTTTTTTTTTTAAAAAAACCGGAAATTTTTTGTTTTTTTTTTTT
>WOGL01001620.1:0-11050 GCA_015342145.1 Leptinotarsa rubiginosa | reverse complement strand
TATACTGTAGTGTTAATGTTTTTTATTTTAGTTAAGCATTATTCAATTATGAATGTTTGACTAAACCGAGTACCTGAAACCTCATACTTGAAGCAGCAGATAGTTTTATTGATAATTTCTCAGATAAAGTTGAAAATGCTTCTGTATTTGTAATCAAATGTAAAATTTCTTATAAAAATGTTTATTTACAAGTGCACACTTGAAATATATCACAACTTTTTATTTCTGCCTCAGACCTGTGCTTTAGCAACCATTTCCAGTCAAATCCCTAGATTTGTCCTCTCAGTTGTCCCTAGTCCAATATTCTCCAAACTAACAGAATCTTCATTTCACCCCTCTTCAAGGTACCTCCTCAAAACTGCTTAATCAACGTAATAATGTTCAAAATCTGACTGCCCAATTCTTCATCTTGGTTAGTCCACGACACGTACACACTTTTCTGATCATCATCGTCATCCCCTTCGACTTTAACCAAAACTGACTCCACAGAGATCTCTCCCTCAGAAAATATCACAGGACACAGTGGAAGTTTCTCTTTGATGAACATTTGCAACTTGTGAGCCGTCACTGAAGAAGGTCCGTTATCGTTTATATGAACTGTAGAAGTGAACCGTACAACATGCCTGCTTATTCCTGCCTCTTTGCAAGCCTCCTCCACGTCCATGAGGCACATTCCGTTGTCTTTCATGACCAGGACTCCATGTAGCGTGCGACGCCTTTTCGGGTCAGGAGCCAAACTACTGAACTTTTTCGCCTCGGCTTTGAGAAGTGGAAGAGACACGTCTATGGGGATTTTCACAGGGGTGGAGATGATGGAGGTTTCTCCGTTGGCAGGATTGAAACACTTGATTTTGAACTCTTGCTGGATTTTTTCTTTGAGGAATTCGATTTTGGCGGCTTCTCCGTGGACGAGCATAACGTTGCCAGGTTCGCAGTGTTGTATCAGTTGCATTATGCCCTTGGCGTCTGCGTGAGCCGAAAAACTCATGTATTCGACGGACATCTTGACCTCGACGACTTGCCTGTTTTCAAATTCAATTTTTTTCGCTCCGTTGAGGACCTTATGACCGACTGTTCCTTGTACGCAAAATCCGGGCATTATTATCATATTGTTTTCGTTGGGGGCCCACTTTTTGAATATCTGCAAGCTCAGTCCAGCATGGAGCATACCTGTAATTTAAGATATAAACAAATTAAAAAAAATACTACCAAGATGTATTTGTTTATGGTGGCATATTGCCAATATTTCAACATTCCTTATAAATGTCTTTCAGGTGGGGAATATTTCCATATGGGTTGGAGACAACAATAGTGAAGCCCCTGTATTAAAAAGAAATTCCATAGATATCACAAATTATCATCCTATAAACCTGATTACCTGTTTCTCGAACACCTTTGAGATAGCAATAGCAAGACTTGTGGAATTACACCAAAACGGATGCTCAGTTGGTCGACATCCATGTGAGTTCCTATGAAGCCTATGAGGCTGTTCAAGTATTACGTAAGCATATTTATTACAATTATTTACCCCCATCCCCTTATCAGCAAANCTATGAGATAGCAACAGCAAGACTCGTTTATTTGAAAAATAAATCAGTTGAAACTGCATTAATCTATTTCACAACAATAATAGATGCAATGGAAGCAGGTGATCTAGCCAGAGGTGCTTTCCTGTATCTCTCGAAGGCCTTTGATTGCATAGATTATGACTTACTTCTTGAAAAATTGTACAAGTACAGTATTAAGGGAAATAGTTCAAGTTCATCTGATTCATACCTCAAGAATCGAAAAAAAATTGTGGAATTACACCAAAACGGATGCTCAGTTGGTCGACATCCATGTGAGTTCTGCAGGAGAGTATACCAAGGCCTATGTGGCCGTTCAAGTATTAAGTAAGCATATTTATTACAATTATTTACCCCCATCCCCCTTCCCATGCTTACGTAAACATTGTTATATGCATTTTCCAAATATAGACAATGAGTGGGTTGCCATATATGTAAAAAAGCAAATAACTACTGCTGACGTAATCACCATCAAGACCCTCCGCCCCCCATGTCATCAAAAATAAGCAAAGCAAAGACCCCCCCATAGTGCTTACGTAATACTTGAATGGCCCCTAAATTATATATTCATTAATGACATTGATAATGCTATAAAAGATACAAATATATGTCATGCAATAAACTGTGCTCAAGACACAAATCGCCCCCTGAAGGGAATTCAATTTGTATATACCTGGTGTAGCAAACACCACCATCGGCCCTGGGTTATCAATGAACTGTCTATCAAATGGCTTGATGTGTTTGAAGTCAAACATATTTCGCTGCACGAATGTCTTCCTTATCTTCTGGTTGGTCCATGTTATGAACATTTTATAATAATTGTTAGCCTTTTCCGTAAGCCCTAACGCAAAGTAGATTGGTGCTTTAAGATTCATGCGTTCCCAATAAGTTTCGAGTAATATACACAGTTCCTGAGCTCTTCCCAAGGCAAATACGGGAATGAGCACCTTACCGCCTCGATCTACACACTCGTGTACTTTTTTAAGGAAATCCTTTTCACGACATCTTTTAGAATCTCTGATGGTGGTAGCGTAAGTTGATTCAGATATCAATAGGTCAGGTCTACACTTGTCGATCCATGCAGCCCCCAAATGTCTATCAGGAGTCATATTATAGTCTCCAGTGTAAACAACTGATTGATTTCCTACTTTGATCCAAAACATGGCAGCTCCCAGAACGTGCCCAGCATAATAAGCTTTTATTTCAATATCATTATCTACCATTACAGACTGATGTAGGGTAACGGCAATCACCTTTTTCATGCAATCCTTGATCATCTGGGAGGTAAAGAAATTCTGTTCTCCCTTTTTCTCCACGGAGACCTTTCTCATGTCTTCTAGCAATATGGGGGCTATAGCTTTCGTGGGATGAGTCATGTAAATTGGCCCCGTATACCCCACCATTTCAGACATGTAAGGAAGCGCTCCGCAATGATCCAAATGAAAGTGGGATATTATTACGCAATCTATAAACGCGGAAATGGGGCCGTCCGTTATGAACGAAAAATCTGGAAACCTTCTTTCGTCATTGTAGCCCATATGCATACCACAATCCAGCATAATATTCTTGTTTCCCATGGTTAGCAACAAGCAGCTCCTGCCTACATCTTGGCCTGCACCAAGCGGCGTTACTTTTATATCAGGCATAATTGCTACCACGTAATTGTTAAATAGCCAATGTGAATGGATTCCGTCAAACTTTTAAGATAACAATAACATAAAATTCAAATTCTCACAGGGGTTAGATGCATTTTCTTCTGATTTTTCTATTACATATTTAACCTCAGTAAGTAGGGAAATTCAGGCCAGGAAGTCAATGACGAGTGTGAGTATCACTGGCACTGGTAGGTAGAAAATAAACTAATACTGGTATCTGGTATATAAAATTTAGTAAAGTTTATATTCTGATGACGTAAACTCAGTTGATGAAAAGTGTGTCGAGATAGTATTGCAGTTCTAAAGTGTGGAAAAAGTGATTATATTAGAATAAATCTTTTGAATTCTCTATAGTCGCTTTGAAAATGTAAAAATTATCACGATTAAATTTACTATAATCACTATGAAAAGGTGACATTTACATTTTTGTGAAAAGAATAGAATAGAACTATGAAAATTTTCAATGATTTCCTAGAGTTTAACGTTCGAATTATGAAACTTAGATGACGCCACTTCATGGTCCTTCCAGAGTTCTTTCGTTTTCCATTATGACTGATATTTTGAGGCATAAACTGAGAAATAAAAAAATGATTCCCATATGTAATCGATGTCCATTCTTATTAAGAGAATTGCATTAGGAGAATATTGCAAGAGAAGTGTAAATATCCGAAAAAGTTTATTTCTTGTTTTCGACAGTTGCAGCCAACTTAAAAAAAATGTAGAGATATATGTATATGATCTCTGGCAGCAATTTATTAAAGTGACTGTGTTCTGTGTTGCTAAGTAGAGTTGGCTGCTTAATAATGGTAAGAAATGAGATGATCGTATTGTTAGATATCTCCATTTGTTCCCGATCTCTTGAAAAAGTGATTTCAGTTTCCAATTATAACAAACAATCAAACGTCAATCGAGAACGCCTTGCGTGGAAGTATTTGTGTCCGATAATCTAAGTAGTCACGGCACAGAATATTGGATTGTGGTCACGGCTTACGGCCACGTAGCTGTATCATCACTCGTCAGTTGAAGTTGTTTTTGTTTACAAAATCTGTCAGATAAGAGAAGTGTTTGATAGTATTTTCATACTTTAATAAATTCAAATATTTTCGTAGGTAGTGCTCAATAGTGCTCATATTTCTGATATATCAAGAATGAATTATAAAAAAATCACTCCAATGAAAGAGGCGAAAGAAACATTTCAGTCACTTATGGAATTGTCCAAATTACTTTGTACTGGACTGGAGCCCGAGACATTAGCAGTTTGCGTACGACTTTGTGAGGCTGGAGTTAATCCCGAATTATTGGCCACCGTTCTAAGAGAACTGAGAAAAGAAGTTCAGTCACAGGAAAAAACAGAATCAACACATTTTATGAACTAATTATCTCGATTGTGAAGAAAATTTACTCCAATAAAAAACATGAATACACTTCGATTTTTCATCCCGAAATGTTGAATTTTGTAGTTCTCAACTTGAAAATCTCCAGTAGGCTATGGCTATCTGATTTCTTTTAGCGTTATACTTGTCTGAAATATCCACCGACATGATTAAGGTTATGTCGATGGAAATATCAACATAACTTGTCTCTTCTTACGTTGACGTTATTTTAATATAACCATAATAGGGTGCGAGCAGATGTTGTTGACATGTATCAAAATTTGCTTTATTTATGGTTGAAGGATAAACTCTAGATGGTACTTTTAATATAGCTATATGAACTGATTATTATTTAACAGAGACACATTTTCGAAATAGTGTATTATATCATAAGTGGGCGACATAAATATTTCTTGTTATATCTGGGCATTCAGTTACGTATAGTTTGTTGGTTCCGTAATATGATTGAAAAAGTCTGAGTGGTTTTGTTTCTTGTGGTTTGCATAGTTTCCAGTTGAAGGATATGTTTTAGGTCAAATAAATGAAATCAAATGTAACGACGTTAGTTTCTATTATTAATTTGATTACTTATGTATACTGTATAAATCGTGAGGTGTATATAGTTTATGAAATTATGTATACTTATTCAAGTAACATTTCATTATATGATTTTCACGGGACAGTTTACAAAACCGCGAAACGTATTTCGCTATACAATAGCTTTCTCAAGCGTTTTTATACGTTACGTTGAATACATTATGGATTTTCATCAAGTATCGGTCAATTCCATTACTATGTATACTTATGAAAATATATTCAGGAACTTTGTGCGATATAATTTTACTTGACTTAAGTGAGGTTATCGCCAGATTTCCAAATGTTTTCTGTGTCTGTGCGTATTTTGTACATAACTAGTATCTTTATAAAATAATTCCTGATTATTATTCATATCTACACCATTCTGTGTGAATTTGATACTGTTTTTTGAAAATACATTGGTTTTTCCTAGAGAAAGTACTAATTTTTCTGTGTGGTATTCTGTTACCAAAATTTTCTTCCCAGAAACAACCTTGATTGGTCTAATAATAACCTCTAAACAATGGATTATTTCTGTTACAACACTTTTACAATCAGTATCTTGAGAGAAATGTTATTATTCTACTATTTTATATAAATTCCAATACAAAATGTCACTTTGATTTTTTTCCTAGAGTTTTGCACCAATAGACCTCAAAACGTGACAATTTCTGTCGGTCATTGAAATCGATGGGCATCTACTTTTCGAGCTTTTTAACCTTTCCAATATGTTTTAAACCATCAAAACCCGCATGTGGGAGCTGACAGTCAGTTCTTCTCACGCACCGTTTCTGATAGGTCAGTGTCCACCAAGGTCCTCAAATCGTCGATAACTACGGAGCTCATCTTCGAGCCTAAAATCTCCGGAATACTATTAAGGCCAAATGCCTGGTTAATTTTTCTGCAGCGCTTTGGTTCCATTTCAATTCGTAGACAAAAATTGGCCGGAAATCGCTCAATTATATCATATAGTAATAAGCTGAAAAGAGGCGAAAAATAAAAATTTGAAAAAAATGAACATTATCAATGTATAGAGTACAAAATTCTGTAACGCAACGCAACTACAGACGCAAGTGTTTTATAAGGACACATCACAAAACAACTTATTAGTTCTGCGGTCTCATTGGTTCCTTTGCCGGCAAGTGTGCAACCGTTTTTTTTGAATAAGGTGCAAAAAGAATTTCTTATTTTTTTCCTTTGTCGTCTTGGTCTTTTCAATAGTATAAGGTGATTTTTCATTTTCGTTTTTGATTACATTTACTGAAAAAGAGTTCTTGTGTAAAACTGTGAAACCAACATTTTAAAAATGCCAAAGAAACATAGCAAGGCTTCATTACCACCGGCTAATAAATTATCACCAGAGTATATTGACCAACTTATAGCCGAAATGAACGATGATAACGTTGGAATAGAAATGAAGAAGTTCGTTGTCTATACTTTGGAGCGTATGGTGTATGGGATCGACACTTCACCAGAGTACCTGACTTTCTGCATGTCCTCTTATTTTGTTCTAGGAGAGTTGAAGTACGCTGCTTTAACAAAGATGTACAATCTGACACCAATAGAAATAATCATCGAGCAATCCTATGATGATTTTCCGATCACTGCAGGTCTGAACGACAAGATGTTGCAGTTGCTTAAAGTAAAAACAGAAAATCTCCCCCGTGACAAAAAAGACGTGATTCTGGAAATGGACGAGATGCAGTTAGATCCGGAATTGAAGTATCTTGATAGGTTGGACTGCATCGTTGGTTTTGAAGACGATGGTGAACACAGAACTCAAAAACACGCTGAATACGTTACTACTATCTGGATTCACAGCATAGGCGGAACGTGGATGATGCCTCTTTGCTTCATATTTACCAGCGCCTCGGCCACAATCGAACAGATCAAACCTTTGCTGTTCAAATCGATTACGAAAGTGGAGGAAATCGGCTTGAATGTTCTGGGGCTCATTACAAGGATGCGAGTCAACTTTTATGATCTAATGTTGCATCTTGAAGTATCTCCTGAGAATCCAAAGTTCACAGTAGGCTCTAAAGAAGTAATCTTTCTGTTTGAGGTACCCCAACTTATGAACATTACTCGCAACACCTTGGAGAAATATAAACTTAAATTTGACAAGTACCGAACATCTTGGAAGCATATTAAATCACTCTTTGAGATCGAATCTGAAACTCCTGGTCCTCCAAAGACGAAGCTCCAAATGACACATATCAAACTATCTAAAGATGACAGAGTAATTCCTCGTTATTCGATAGAAACCTTGAGTAATTCTGTAGCTACAGAGTTGAGAGCTCACGTTAATGAAGGCATGCTTTCCTCTGCTGCCGCTGGCACAGCAGAATTTGTTGAAATGTTCGATAAACTTTTTGACCTTTTTAATTCAAACCAGGAGACTTCCGAAACGGAACTCAGCAGTAGCTTCAAAGGAACTGAAGCACAGTGTAGGTTCATTGACAAAGTTCTTGCGTTTTTCGATAAGTTGAAGGTTTTCAACAAGGAAGGGAAAGATTGCACGGGGGAAGTCAAGTTCATGAATGGTTGGCGCATTACAATTAAGGGCACGTTGCAGTTATGGAACATAATGAAAGCTAAGAATCATCCGTACTTACTCACCCGTAAGTTGAACTGTGAAGTTTTGGACAAATTCAAGAATGTTTTGCTGGTTCCTATTGCCAGTGCAAGTGGATTGATCCCTACACCAAGTTTTTATTCGCTGTACTTACAATTCTACGTCACTTGTTATTTTATCAATGAAAAATTGCATGATGAAAATGAAGAGTTCAACATCAGCCGTTTTGTGCGAAGAGTTTTTCGCAGGATTCCTGCAATCAGGCATAATATCGGGAACACAGAAATGAATGCCAGCGAATCCAATTCAGATGTAGACGATCTCAATAGTCGATTCGGAGGTCTTATGAGAGAACTCTTGGACCTCGGTCGATGAGAACAGGTGGCCTTTTACCAAATAATGAACTAGCTTTAATTGATGTTCCTTTTAGGATTTCAGATGATGAAGTGATTTCAGTTACCAAATATGAAAATTTCTCAGAATTTATTTTAGATGTGAAAAATATGTTGATATATCCTTATTTATGTTCTTTGTTGGTGTGAATTTGAGAGTTTTAGGGATGTATATTAAAAAAAAACAAAGTTTATGTAATCCCCACTTTATAACAAAAATTTCAATGCAATCATATTCAAGCATGTACGTAACAAGTGTGACAAAGATTATCCAAGTAAATCACATCTTCCTTTTGGAACTTACTCAAAAATTTTAAGCAATAAGCAGTCGAATAAATTCAATACCCATTTTTCCTGATTCACACCAATCTCGTGATATTTAATAGTATTTTAGTTTTTAAGTTGAATTATTTTTTGTATTGTTTTCAGTTTGTTATGTTTAATGTATATTTTGGATTTTGTTTTCTATGTGTAAGTGCCTTTGTCAGCTCATGAGACTGGACCAACTGTCGATATTAGCTTATTTGAAATTTTATTAATCGAAGATTTGCATTTAATGTTTTGTGATTTTGTATTTTTCTTACACTTCTACCACGACTATTTTTTTATAATAAACATAAATTTGCTGCAGCAGATGCTTTTCTGCATGTTGTTTCTTTCCTGTTTTGAAGTTGGTAAAGACAAGAAATACTTAAAAACTCAACAGATAATAATAACCAGACTACAATTATATATTGCAGAAAAATAGTTGATGTTCATACATTTGATTTTATAAGGTTATTTGTTATCGCAAACTAAGTTTTTGAAATTCATTCGAGGACGTACCTGAAAATAAAAAAATTGTGTTTTTGTTAGATTGAAAGAAAGTGGTAAACTTGCCCGTTCTTCATTTCTATCCAGCGCAAGTAGAGGAGTCAGTGTAGGTCTTCCATGAGCACACTGAAACGGTAGATCACAAGTTGATAATTTTTCTAGCAGTTCCGCACACTTATCTTTTGTCAAAACGTCTCCAAATTTTATGGAACCTAAGAAATATTATTAATGCCATACACAGTAGTTAAAAATGAACACTTTTGTTTGATTTCAGATGCAACTTTAGAAAGATTTACGTACAAATAATTTTTTAAAATTTTAGATAAACAGTTGGAAAAGATATATCCTACCCATCAATATAATTTTTTACCTCTACAGGCCTCCATATTTATGATATTCTGCAACAATTTTGGTAAAGTGGAAATGGAAGCCCCTCTTGTTGACTTCAGTAGATCGATTATTTCTTTGACTAATTGATGAATCATTTTATTCAGAGTACCAGAAAAATTCTAAAAAAAACTTTCTCCTATTAATTGAAAAATACGCAAATATAATCTTACGTTATGTTTAATTTTTGAGTATAAACTCAGAGGTACTTGAGTAACGTTGATTCCATTAGTAAAGAACTCGACTGAGAGTCCCAAAAAGTTCAAATAGAGTTCGCGTTTCTTCAGCAGCTGTAAGTCGTTTTCAGGAATGAAAAATAACAACTTCTCCGCGAGTTCCGATTTGGCCTCCTTGTAAACTGCAAACAGAGTCTTAAGAAAAAATAATAAATGCATACTTAGCCTACTTTTTAACAACTTCTCCAGCCGAATTCTTTCGTGAACGGCATGTTGATCGAACAGTATTAGCAAATTGCTTTCTCTGTCCAAAACTGCGATGAACTTTTTGTCCACTTGACCTATAACCTCGATGTTCTTGAATAAAGTATTGCTGAAACTTACGATGTCAGTCAAATTCTTCTTTCCTATGCTTATATTAGGGATACGGTCCTCAAACATTCTCAGTTTTTCTTTGTACATGTTTTCGAAAAATGTACTTGGGTCTATGAAAAAAAAAAGGAAATTAGAAGGGTATTCGGTGATCCAGATGGAAGGTACAAATTCTCATATTATTCCTTAAGCCTGACTTCAAATTTAAACTATTACAATAACAATTTATTTCGCAAAAACAATAATAGCCGTTACTACATCGCCTTTGATAATGTCTGCCGCAGTAGTAAACGAAATGTCAGGCATAAAAATCTACAGACCACGGCCAAAAGGAACGGAAAATATCTTTCAAACAAGTCATCTCTGGCCGTGGAAGTTTACAATCTTATTTGATCAATAAATTGATTCAATGTTTCATTCAATATTCCAAACCATACATATATTTTTTGAATGGTTACATTGATCAAAGTTTATTATGAAAACAAAAAGTGTTTTTGTGTAATGTATAAAGTTGCAAAATTTTGGGTTTATTCATACCATATGTTTTCGTCTATATGGAGTCCTAAAAACTTGGCAGATGAGACGAAATATTTGGCAGTTTTCATTATGAAAGTTGGACTGTTAGAGTTCGATATATTTTTTTGTGATAAAAATTTCTGTTTTTTAAAATTTAATGTGAATTTTTGGTATGTTTGGCCACTATGAGAATTCATCAAAATCATAAAGCAAATAATTTTTCATTCAAGTATACGGAAACTTGAAAAAATATACTTCTCGGTAATTGATTCCTAATAATTTATTTTCTGACAAATATAGAAAACCTGTTTAATCCCTACGATTCATTCTCCAACCTGTGGTAAACAATTTTTAGACAATATTTGTGTCAATTTGAAGGAGAGCACTTAAACTGCAAAAACTTTACTAGTAACATAAGTGACCATCAGTCTTGCCAGATATTGAATGCCTGAAGATTTCAAAAATTGTGCCAATTCATAAGAAGGGAAATGACGCTGACAAACAATATTTCAGACCAATTTCCCTCATTAGCCCATTCTCAAAAGTATATTAAAAATATGTGTCAAGCTTAATGATGACTTTTTTTAACAAATGGGGTCTATTTAATGTGAACCAGTTTGGTTTTCACAAGGGATTGTCCACAAGTCAAA
>WOGL01001619.1:0-11050 GCA_015342145.1 Leptinotarsa rubiginosa | reverse complement strand
ACGTAAATATATGTATTGTATTATTTCTTAGCAATTTTTTTGATAGGCAAAATTGTTAAATACGACAAGTTACTGATAAATAGAACATTTTTCTTCGTGAAAAATACTTTGATTTTACGCAGTAACTTATCGGAGTAAACTAAAAAGTTTGTCTTTTCTATACTTGTATAAAGTTCTCCATTATAATTTTTATATCTGTCAGATTGTGGAAGGTAAAAAATACCCCAAAAAGGTCGATAAAAAAACACCATTTAGTTGTGTTATTACGAAAAAGGTAATCGAGAATAGGGCAACTAGTAAATACTTGATCATTGTATGTGATCATTGTGAACGCTCGTTCACCTTAAATCAGCTTAAAATTTTTACCCCAAATCTTTGAAGTTTAGTTTTTTTGGAACAGTTGGCAACATTGCGCAGTTGACTTGACACTTGCCACGTTAACTAATCAAACGAAAACATCTTAAGGTTAGGTTGGTTGTATGATTGTTTTATTTTCACTAAAAAATTGTGTTGCGTTATCATTATCGAACAAGTGGTCAAAGTCTATAAATAATTTATTCTGTACTTGAAAAACAGCAGTGCAGATTCACTCAGTTCTCCATTAACTTTTGTGACTACTGTGTTGATATCAAAGGTAAGATCGAAATAATTTCATTCTAAATAGTGTTTCTTGAACTTTTTGTTTTTCCAGATATCTCAAAAATGAGTCGCGTATTTGTGATTGGTGTCGGAATGACAAAATTTGAAAAGCCAGGAAAAAAGGCAGGCGACTATCCACAATGGGGCAAGGAGGCAATTTTGTCTGCCCTTGAAGATTCAAAGGTGAACATTGCTGACGTTCAATTGGCAACCGCAGGCTTCGTCTACGGAGATTCTACTTGCGGCCAGAGGGTTATATACGAGGTAGGAATGCACGGCATTCCCATATTCAATGTAAACAACAATTGTTCCACCGGTTCCAGTGCACTCATGCTAGCGAAGGAAATGGTGGAATCGGGAAAGTGCGATTGTGCCATGGCAGTAGGTTTTGAAAAAATGGAAAGGGGCAGTTTGGAGCCCAAGTTCAATGATCGCACAAATCCAATGGATAAGCATGTAGAAGCTATGGCTGAACTGGTTGATATTGAGGCTGCTCCAATGACTGCTCAGATGTTTGGTAACGCTGGAATCGAACACATGAAAAAGTATGGAACTAAACCCGAGCATTTTGCCAAGATTGCTTATAAAAATCACAAACATTCCATCAACAATCCCAATAGCCAATTTCGTGATGAATATTCTTTAGAACAAATTATGAAATCACCGAAAGTATATGGTCCACTGACAAAACTCCAGTGTTGTCCTACAAGTGATGGCGCTGCTGCCGTAATAATAGCATCAGAGCGTTTTGTTAAAAGTCGTGGTCTTGAGTCAAAGGCAGTAGAAATACTGGGAATTGAGATGGCCACAGATTTAGCTACAACTTTCACTGATAAAAGCCACATGAAAATTATCGGGTATGATATGACTAAACTTGCTGCTGAAAAGTTATTCAAAAAGACAAATAGGAAACCCACTGACGTACAAGTTGTAGAACTTCACGATTGTTTTTCTGCTAACGAACTTGTTACTTATGAAGCCCTAGGTTTGTGTCCTCCCGGTAAAGCAGGAGAACTGATAGACCGAGGTGACAATACTTACGGTGGTAAATATGTTGTCAACCCTAGCGGAGGGCTTATTTCTAAGGGACATCCTTTAGGAGCTACAGGATTGGCACAGTGTGCTGAGTTATGTTGGCAATTGAGGGGTGAGGCTGGGTTACGTCAGGTCCCTGGTGCTAAGTTGGCTCTACAGCATAATATTGGATTAGGAGGTGCTGTAGTAGTGGCTCTATACCAACTCGGTTTTCCACAAAACCAAAACAAAGGTTATGAAGGTCCTAAGACAGGAGGTTCAGTTGGTGATGAAGGTTTCATTGTGACTCCCTACCTGAAAATTCTACAGCAAGCCATGGATGAAGATGAAGATGGCCTTGTTAACAACCACAGAGCAATATACGGATTGAAAGTTGTTAAACCTAATGGCGAAACTGGATACTGGGTTATCAATTGCATGACCGGAAAAGGTAAAATTGAATTCAACGGTAAAGATAAACCGCAAGTTACATTCATAGTTAAAGATGGGGATGTTATGGAATTGCTCACAGGAAAAATTCCTCCACAAAAAGCATTTTTCCAAGGAAAGGTGAAGATTCAAGGAAATATTGGGATCGCTATGAAACTCATTGAGTTACAGAAAACTGCTGCCAAAAAAATAGAAGTTTTGAGAGCCAAATTGTAAAATTAATACCCTTATTTGTATACTCTTGAGCTATTTGGGTAAAAGCTATAAATTATTTCTCACCATCCCAAAAAATTGTATGTGAAAACAAAGTTATGCAATTTTTTAAATTTAAAGATTACTTGTACTTTGCAGGGAGAATTACTTGTATGGCAATTCCAAAAGTTAATCTTTCTCTTGACTGTTTTGTTGTTTTATATTTTGTTGGAGTCTACTTGACCTTTATAATTATTCAAGTATTGTCGTTGTCCCTTATCTACCTGATAGATATTTTTAAACTATAACAATTTTATATTTCTTTGAGTTCATTCTATATGATTTTTTCTGATATTTATCAATTAAGTTTCAGACATGTTTGCCTACTCAATATTGAAACTCATATAATAATATATTTACTTATTCTTATGTGTTTAAATACATGAATTGAGGTGGTGTATTAGTCTGATAATTATATTTGTATATGGGGCAATAAACATATATGTTATTTTTTCATATTTTTTGTTATGGATATTTTGTACTGTGTTTAAGTGATATTTTAATAAAATACAGCAATTATAACTGTTTTTCTTTAGTTTGATTTCGTTTAATAATGTCTACAAATTCAAAACTCCCGAGAAGCCTCACCTTTGGATGTTATTACATTACTGAATATATCAAGTATCTTTGGCATATTGAGATAAATTGCAATTATAGTTTTTTTGTGAATGCCCCTACACAATTGTAAACATATTTTTTAAATGAAGGAGATTTTATCTCATTTTACAATCAAAACATCATTAATAAGTACACACAAACCTAATACTTTGTTTTAAATAACTTTGCAAAATAGAGTCGACTTTAGAGGAAGGGGTACCTGAAGAAAGGGGGAAGGTGCTATCAACAATTCTATTTGAAAGAAATGAAAACAGAAAACTATTCATGTGTAAATAATTACCAACTACTACACATGTCCTCATTAGAATAGATGCAGTCAAAAACCTTTGCAACAGCCATATTCTTGACCATACAAGGTTTTAAAACGAAATGACTAATATTTAACGGTTTTAATCAACAACAAAAAAATATCCATAAAAACACTAAACAGCTTTCATATAGAATCAAAATGAACGAGAAACAAAATTGGCTGTCATAATCTCACTACTGAAAATGAAATGAACAAAGTTTCTATGGAAAGCTCTTACGCCACCCACTCTGGAAGAAAAATTAAATTCCTTTTTAAGGACATCCATAATCTCAATCAGAGAGGGAGTAATGTGGTATCACAGTCAGTGTAAAGTTTTCAAAAGAAACGATATATCAAAAACTAATTTTGTGATGTTGATTGATTTGTTTCATATTGAAAAGATATTGTTGTCAAACTACACAAAATACGTTTCTATCGAAAAATTCATTAGTAGTTATTTGTAAACTACAGTCTATATTCCAAATATTCGTTATGGTATTGAAATAAATATCATTCACAGGAACGCTAAGCAACATAATATATCAATATAACAACAACATCAATATAAAATTTCACTTACATAGAAATTTATCATCTCTTCACTATACTTTTCCTGTCTTTATACTTTTATTTTATGAAAATGATTCCTGGCACAAACTTTTTTCAGTGGTATAATGATGAGACATTTTCTTGTAAGAATTTATTTCAAAATTTACCATTCAAGTATACATTTTGATTCTTGATGAGACTTCTGCTAATAAAAGTGACCTTTTTTAATCACAGTATTCATTGGGTACAGAATATGCAGATATTAATGGTAAACTCTTTAAAAAATCATACAGCAAAACAATAATAAATTATGTGTAGCTTGGCAAGGATGTATGGTTTCTGAAGTCACTTTCAATGCTTCAGGTACAATCACAAAATGAAAAATTGTCGGAATAACTGTGGAGGAAATCATTCCCAAAAAACATGCGAGAAAGATATTGAAGAAACATTTTGTAAAAATTGGTATTACTTCAAATACAATACAAAATATTGTACCAACCATTCAGCAGAAAATTGTTCACTATACAAATTTTATGACGAGAAAGACTTATGCACGTAAGTTGATTAACTGGAAAAAATAATTGGATACAATATGGTGGCCAATATGGATTCCGCAAATTCCGAGACAGAAACAATTGCTCCATAGAGCAATCGATACTATTGACCATGAAATTTTAATCAAAAAATTGTTTTATACCAGCGTTAGAGGAAATATTCTTAAATGGTTCCAGAACTATTTATTCAATAAGAAACAATATGTTCATAAGAAAAGTCATGAAAGTTCCTTAAAGAAGAATAGAATCTGCGGTGTACCCCAAGGATCTGTTCTAGATACTGTTTCACTATTAACCTATATTAACTTTTTTGCTGATAAAAGTACGATAATTTAACAATAAATGGGAAATGGAAAATTTATTTCATCACTGATTAAAATTCTAGTCATGGTATCAATCATTATTTACAAATGTAATGTAGATATGTTTCCGAACGAATAATAAAAATATCTAATGAGGTTATCTTGATGTTATCAGTGTTGTGTTATTTCAGATCTTGGAAATGGTCAATGATTCGTTTCGTGTCTTGTGTGGAATGGATGTTTTTGTTTATCATATGATATTTGGAATAATGTAAAGATTTTACTATGTCCTCCAAGAGGTCAATTTCATGCTGTTATCGACCGAAAAACTCGACATAAGTTAAAGGTGAAATTGTACGCTGTAGGTACAATCAAATTTTAGTAAAACCTGCAAATCCTTTCTCTGTGTTGTTAATAATATATATTTTTTCTACGACTATTGAATAAAGCGTTAACTATGCGTCAGTTTCTTGTTGACTAAGTAGGCATAACTCACACCTTCAAACCGATCACAGTTGACTCGATACATAACTCATTACCTTCGAGACCAATTACAGATGATCAAATTCATTACTTCACAGTTGTCATTGAATCATTTTTCGTCGCAAGTAAACCTTAGAATTTTCTACCTCAAAATATGTTTTCAAATGTCAAACTTGATAGATAAACTGACATTTCCTTTTGAAATATATGGTTGCTGACGCAAAACGAAAATAAAAACGGACAGGAAAGTGAAAACGAGTATACCACACCAGAAATTTGTAATGTGGCAATGCGAAATTCCTTATGAAAGTCAAATGGCTTCATATCACACTAATTTGTAACAGTTTTGTGGAGTAGTTGGTAGAATTCTGGGATTATGAACCAGGATTCGTGTGTTCAATCACACTGGCGGCAATTCTTTTATTTTTTAATCACCCCATTTTGAAACTATTTGAAATTGAATGAAATAACAAAAATAGGAAGTAATGAATGCTTTTTCACTTTGCTGCTTGTTATGAAATTGAATGATATTACTTCCATTCGGGATATCTTTCACAAATGAATCTTATTTTGAAATAGTCCCAATGTAAGTCATAGAAAAAGTATGGTATGTTACTCGCGAGAAATGGTCATTACTGGCTCTAATGATTACAGAGCTCGACTTAAGCTTCATTCTCATAAGTAATGACCACATTTCTGACTAGTGGAATGATATACTATTACAAATTAACAATATAAGTCTTTAAGCTTTCTCAAAATCTAATAGAATCAATCAAAATATAGTCATAAGCGAGGATGGAGCGAGGTCATAAATGGTGAATATTTATTTGAACTCTTTTAATCATTTACTATTATTGTTATCCACCCGATACTTGAATCAAGTTATAACACTTGATTTCATGATATAGTGCGGTCCATTAAGTTTGCAACATATGGGATTTTTTCAATAAGCGCACAATCGGAATTTAAATACCGCCAAAAGGTAGTGCTGGTTCGATAACCATACTAGATGGCACTTAGAATAGCTTCAAGTCAAACAATATACAGGGTGGTTCAGAAAATATTAAATTCGTTCAAAAATAAAATACTTTCATTTCGAAAAATGTTAATTAATTTTTTTACTTGTATGCGTGGTATTTATTTTCGCAAGAATGCGTTTCATAGAAGTGTATATTGTATATTCATAAAGATGTTATGTTAACTTTCTAGGGTTGTTGATAGCCGCCTGCCTTAATTGTAATTTTTTATTTTAATGATTCTGTCTGTTTAAAATGTTTCAAAATTCTGTTGATCGATGAATAGTGAAGTTATTTTTCTGGATGTTGTTCGTTGAAAATATCTGCAGCTTCACGTTTCGCTTTATCGCAACCTTTACAAATGAAAACTAATTCTAGCTTTTCAGGTAACGTGTACTCTGGACCAGGCATTTGTGATAACAAAAGTTTAATAAACAAGAACTCTTAACGATAAGTTATAAAAAACCAAACTATCAAAAAAATGATTGTTGATAGCTTTTTTTCCTAATGCTATGTGTAATAGATTAGGCACGTTTTGTTGAGGTTTGTTTATCGGAAGTACATTCATAAGAATTTGAAATACAAATTATATAGTTTGATTATATAGTTTGACTCGTTAAAACTATTAGCGAAATTTTTAATGCTGTCGAATATAATTGCAACAAAGATGAAGTAGACGGTTACCTAAAAATTTTAAATCCAAATGTATGTTACTAATACGGGTTCAAACCCGGAAAATAGTGGCACTGAAAACCTCGGCCGCGAAAGTCTTAACCATTTTGTTACTAATACGCTTCAAGGTTTGAGTGAAATTATGCCAAAGCGATTTGATTGTACCTACTTTGGATAATGACTTAGAATTCTAAAAAATATGTATCATACGAAAGTAATACGAATTTTTATGAAAATTAATAAAACTATTGTTGTAAATCATGCCCTAAAGAAAATAACGCCGGCCGCCAATTTGTATTCTTTGCTACTGGTCTATATGTCTTCTTTTTTTTTCAGGTTTATTTTATTTATGGACTACATGTATAAATGCAGGACCTTTGAATTATGAAGGTCCTTCCAGTCAGCCAGAAGCTTATTTCAATGGATCCTCATATTTGAGACTTCAAAATACAATTTCATTGAAGAGGCGAACCGCACTGAGCTTCAGAACATGTTACGGTAATTGTACTCTTTATTTTACACATTGACAGTGAATTAATGTTGACACAGAACTTCTTAGTTTCAAATTTAGGAGAGATCACTTTTTGTAACAGAGAACCTATTTTCATCCTTATTTTTCTATTTTTATCATAGTAAAGAGACCTCTTATGCATACCTATTCGGTTAACATGCCAGCACCCTAAACACCAACTGCTCTCTTTGGGAACTTGAAGAATTTTTAAATATTAGGTACAGTCATTGTTATATATAAAATGAAACAAAAATTCTTCAAGGTAAAAACCGAAATGACCTCATGTATTTTCATTTTAGCATTGGTAATATCCAGGATGGATATCCCAGAATAGAGCATTGACAAAAAAGTTTTTAGGCTAATGGAGATATAAAAATTCATTCCTTATTATATTGTATATTTAAAAATTTTGAAGGTTCATAAAAATTCTATTAACATGAATATTAATGAATTCAAGGTGGCGTTTTATTTTCCCAACCACAAAATGAAGATTTAATAGAACTTTCGGTGAACCCAGAAGGGATCACTTTCCTTGCTAAGACTTCTGGAAAAATATTTGAACATAAGGTTCTCGGAAGCTTTTTGAACAACAGGTGGCACGTTGTCTATCTACAGTATAAACTTGGCAATTTGACTCTTGACATAGATGGAGAAACACAGGTATCTAGTACTACAGTCTCAATTTTGTTAATTATTCATTGTGAAATTTCTAGTTGATTGCAAATGCAAGTTATCGAAATGAGTTACTGGTTAGCCCTGGTTTATATAATGATGGTGCTGCGGTCCTTCTCATTGGAAAACAATTCAACGGATGTCTTATGGAAGGACCTTCAATAGTTTTTGAACCCAGGTTTATAACCTCCAATCACAATGTTGTTTTCGGACCTTGTCCTATACCATACGATAGTTGTGAGTATTTCATGTAGGCTGTTCATATGTCATGTTGATACTAATTTAAAATTTTAGGTGTTCCCAAAGAGAAAATAATAGGTTATGACTATTGTGTAACAGAACCCTGTATGAGACACGGTACTTGTCTAAGCGGACAGAATACTTATACATGTGCCTGTCTGCCTCGATACACAGGAAAAAACTGTGAAATAGACTTAGGAAACCCGTGTGATAGAAAACCGCCTTTATGCAAAAACTCTGGAACTTGTGTAGCTGATGCGGTGGGAGACTTCACTTGTGTTTGCACTCCCCATTTCACTGGTTTACGCTGTGAACACGAAATCAAAATTCCTCCCAAATGCAAAAATAGTCCCTGTTTGAATGGTGGAATATGTGATGTTGATGCAGAAACTCAAGAAGTTGTGTGTCATTGTAAACCAGGTTACGAAGGTGATAATTGCCAAATCAACATAGACGAATGCAATCCGAATCCGTGTTTAAATGGAGGTTTGTGTGCTGACGGTTTCAATAATTTTACCTGTGACTGCAGCCATACTGGATACAAAGGAAACATTTGCGAAATTAACATCAACGAATGTGTTGTGAATCCTTGTTCGAATCAAGGGACTTGCTTTGATAACTACGGGTCGTACTGGTGCGACTGTTTGCCAGGGTTTGGAGGACATAACTGTCAAATTGTAAGTATTATATTCGCAGTATTTGTGAATCAAGACATATCTAGAGTACCGAAGAAAAGCCTTTTTTGGGGGGAGGAAATTACAGTTTTTTTGTAATTTCTGGAGATTTTCACCTACGATCTGAAAAAAATTAAAATTGAGATTGTGAACTTTATAAAGATGAAAAAAGGAAAACTTCTCGTTCACCCCGAGTTACTGCATGATATCAGTGTATTTTTCACAAAGGAAACTATGCCATTTTTCAGTACCTTGTTGTATTTGATAAGTTTACCTATAAAAAAACAGTTAGGAAATTGTAGAGATACCTATGTTAACATATATGATGGAATTGGCCGATACTTGATGAAAATCCATAACTAACGTATTCAAAAAAATACTTTATTGTGAGTTTTTAACTAAAAGATTTTTAATACGTTACCTATGTTAACGTTTCGAACGCAAAAATCTGCTTCCATCTTCAGATTTGAAATCATCAAATATATCTTGCAAGTTGAATTGATTGAAACGAATTGAAGAAAGGAAAACTTGTAGCGCACAAAATTCTCCTCAAATATATTTGTTCTAAATCATAAACAATGAACCAAAATTAAAAAAACAACTCGTTACCTCGTAGATCAATTACTAACTATTTGGACAATTGCCGCTAACCTTTAACCAGTGGAGAAGGGAGTGGTTCAATCAAACTTTTATAATGGGCGCCACATGATTTTCAATTGTCCAAAAAAAGTTCTCAGAAGTTCATCACACTCAAATCATGAAACAATGGGATGGATCAGGCGAGTAATTGACAACAAGGACAGAGCAATATCTATTGTAGTAAGATAATAAACAACATACACCTGGTAACACGATACTGAAAATAAAAGTTTATATTCTCACATCCAATAGCAAAATCTCGAATATTATAGCTAGCAGAGATCAACCGTCTTCTGTTGTGGACTACTTTTATCTCCCGACCGTAGCTTAAGCTTAAGCGCAGGCGCATGTATAGGAGTATGAGGTAAAGTTGAAAATCCTATTAACGAGGAAATCTCCGCTTTCCAAAGAATATAAAAAAAATAAAAAAATTACAATAAGACGTATCGCATACAATATTGAATCAATAATACAATTAGGAAAAGCTCCCGCTTATTACTAGGTACTTGCGTTCCAACTTGCCAGGTCCTTTGGTGCCTGTGGGATCCCAAATACCAAACTTGCCAGTCACGTCAAAATTTCTATGCTTGGTCAGTAAAACCAAATTAGGCTAGGCAGACCAGGTCAGGATTTTCTGATTAGTTGACGAGTTTTAAACCCAACCATAAAACCCTTCAGAAAAGGGTTTTAGCTGCTGGTTCTTTTGACAAAATAAAGGTTTTCTGTGGAAAAAAGCTCGCCAATAGTATTCCATTTTTTCCACGTTAGCTCCCTGGACTGGTAAAATCCTCTGAAATCGTGAACCATCGCTTAATGGAAAAAAATTTCAGAATTTCTCGAAAAACCCAGATCGAATAAAAACTGGATATGAAATTAAAAAAGAACCCTTTCTTACCATCCACAGGAACGTCTCTTCTCCTTCAAAACGGCCAGTTACCGCTAATAACAGATGTGAAGTGAAACGATTCAGGGCCTTTAATCCCCATTAAAGGACATGATGTACCTCTAACAAATTCTCCAAAAACCAACAAGAGACAATAGAAGGTACTATAATCACTACTTTACTTTCGAAACTGCTGATCCCCTCTCTAGGGTAATAATGCCAATTACTTAACCACTTACGAATTGGGCCCGATGTGATTCTTTCAAAGACCACGTACAAAATGGCTCTTTTTTTCTCTTCACTTCCAAAAAAAACTATGAGGAAAAACATTGGTATTCGATTTCAAAAATCGATAGTAGACAGTTCCTGCAACAGCTGACAGGAAATAGTTGAGGAATTACTGTTCAGATGGCAATAGCAATAAATGAATGTATTTCTATAACAATTGTACAACTTCTGTTATTGAAGGTTTCATATAACAAAGTCAGCCTAATTATCCCACATAACAATGACTCACAATGAATAATAACCGTGAAAAGTAGAATAAAACCAGTAAGGAAACGCCCTCAGAGAGCAGAGGAAATTATCAGCGG